>JARHVA010002025.1:2682500-2873820 GCA_037957365.1 Torreya grandis
AACTAGAACCATTTCCATCATAAAACTAAAAACATCTTTCACAAGTAAGGTTTACTACTTGTCCTAAATATCTAATTGAAATATTAGTGAGAGGCATTGAAATTCATCATAAGATTTATTGAAATTTGAATAAAGGGGAATATAATAAACTCTAACATTGACCAAAAATTCTATAGCTTGATTAACCTCTTGAAAGTAAAGTTGAAAATAAAATTATAATGATAAATCTTGGGATCCACACAAAATTTTATTCAACTTCCAGTTTGGTGTGGATCCATTTTTCATCAAATTTATAATGATAAAAGAGTCCCCTTTAACCTATATCTACTAAAAATATTTATTTAGAGACAAATTTATCCCCTCTAATATATCCATGAATTCATCCTCATTATTAGTATCTTTAGGGATAAAAAATAACCTCCCCATAAAAACTTCCCTAGGGAGTTATGTGTTAGAGGTATAATCACTGAGGGGGGGTGAATTAGTGAGACTAGATAATCTAAATTCAATTTCAAACCTTTGAATACTCCTAATTATTTACAACAAGTATTCATGAAACATACACAACATTCTCAACAATGACAAGAGAGACAATGCAAGAACAAGCACATAACACATGACATATGTGGGAAACCCTTTTGGGGGAGAAAACCCACTAGAACCTATAATTGGACTATTGTCCTATAATAACAAGAACCAATTTAGATCAGATGAAACTGATCAAGGAACTAATATCCCTTATTTAGTGAGACTATAATCCCACAAGGTGCTACCGTACCTATCTAGCTGAGATTCCACAATAACTAGACTTTTAGCAAGTTTCACCTTGCAATGAGGCTATAACCCCCTTAGGTGTTGATCATCCACAAAAAAACCTATGAAAAAATCCACTTTTGAACTGATGTATTAAATAAATAATAATAGACCTTTGATTATCACTCTTCAACTCTGCACAATCAATGTATCTAAAGCCACTTTTTGGATCACCCTAGACCTCTTCACTCAACCTTAACATACAAGAGCACTATTCTAGCATCAAAAACATGACCCATAGCTCATACACACAATACTCAATCTGATATTCTCATCAACATATCTATAGGCACTCTACCTCTCATTTTATCCACAACTCTCACACACAAGCCTCTCTCAAATCTCTCACAAGTCTATAAATCATCATCTTTGGTTTCACTATATATAGAACATTCATGATTATCACCATCTTGGTCATCCATTAGGAATGAATTAACACTTAAGGCATATTTCACATCAATACATGGCTTAAAAAAATATTCATAGGTTGGCCATAGCATTTATGGGTCACCCTTAAGTAGCTACACCTATCAAATAGGCCATTATAGCACTTATAGGTCTCATGGAGGCCTATTCACCCATTTTTCACTTCATCAAAAGAAAAAAGAACATAAGACCACTTTAAATTGAATATTTACACTTCACATGACCTATTAGACATACTTAGATGATCACAATCAACTTTTCTCACTTCTACATATGCTCAAACAACTCAAACATTGACTTGGTACACAAGAACACTATAAATAAACACACAGTCAACTTATTAAGCATTATTCATACTCAATATAAATTTATCACACCTAAAAAATCCGTAAAAATTATCCTCATGTAGTATAAAACACTCTCCAATAGCTAAGTCATCATGAAACATTGAAACAACATAAAAAAAAACTCAAACATCCTTCGTGGGTCACTTGTAGAACATACACGAACACACAATAAACTTTAAACCTTCATAACTTTGAATGTACACACTTTCAAATCTTAAAATGTATATTTATATAAGTTCCTTTTAATCCTCTACAATCTCACTTTTTGCACCATGAGCAAATTCTACCTGTATGAAAATATATGACCAAAACATAGAGCATTAGTTTTTCCTTTGTTAAATTCAAATATTCAAATGCAAATGTTCATAGTTAAACCTTGGTCACTTTGATTTCATATCATGTCTTCACTACTTAAATTAATCACACACCATATATATTATTGTAATTAACTCTAATTTACCTTTAAATTCTCATCATTGGATCTTCATCTTGACTATTTGACTTTATGTGCTCCATCGATCTCTTGTAAGTAGCTCAATCTTTATCTGTACTCAATGTTAATCATCTAACACTTGTACTCATGTCACTACCTCAAAATATTATAATGAACATATTTAATTTATCCTTTTGTAAATATCTCTATCTTTAACTTTGTTAACTAATAAACATTTTGACCTCTTTAAATCACTATGCACCATAGATCTAGATGTATGAACTCCCATAAACTATTGATCCTGGGAAGATGCTCAATCTTTATCTCTGCTCAACATTAAGCATTAAAAACTTAGCACAATATCGTATCATCCTAATATCTTGGAATAAATTTTCTCCATTGATGTTGCTTGAACTTTACCTTGTGTAAAGTAGACAAAGTATGGGAACCTTTATAATCTATCTATAAGGTCAACTTTGCACCTTCATATCTTTTGTTTCACTTAGACACATGATCTAAAATTTAGACCATATGATCTCCTCACATAGGATAATCTAACCATGTGACAAAATTATCCTAAAACTTATACATGTGATATATATAACTCCATTAATATATTCACTCAATTTTTTCTACCATAGAGCCAACTATGCCAAGAACTTGTCTGGAAGGCCAACTTTGAACATACATAGCTTTTGATGTGATTCATTGCATGATCTAAAATTGAGCACAAATCAACTAGGCACAAAAATAAACAAACCCATATTATCATTTTTTCCTTACACTTTCACACATGTGAAATATATTAACATAAAAATGCCTACTTAGTTTTTCTTACCACATTACAAATTTGGCTAAGTATGTGTTTTAGTGAATTTATACTTATTATTCAGAAAGGGGAAAGAAGAAAATAAGTATAGGTATGGTTGGAAAACATGTTTGATTATGCATGTGTTAAATCAAAATATTGTGAAGAACTCCTTTTTGGCTTGGGAGGATGACCTATAAATAAGAAAGCACTAAAGTAAATTTTTTTGTTAGATAGATAGCTAAGTGGATTGCCTAGCGATAGCTAGATCCCAGAAGGGCTTCCTTGAGGGATATAAATCCACACATTTTAAACAATTAATTTTGTAAATATAATATAATGTAATTGCATCAATAATAAAAAGGTACTAGGATTGAACACAAGAGATGCTTGCTAAAGAAATATGGTAGAAATGATTAAAATAATGATAAACTAATTAATACTAGTGTTAGATGATTAGGGTCTGCTTCAAAAAATCAAGCAGGGGTCTATGAATAGACAAAGACATAGAAAATCAGATTTGGTTGAGGGTAAGTAGGTGGAAATAGCTTGCTAAAATTTACTACCACAGTGGTCATTGGTAGTTGGGCTAACCATTGACTGTTAAGGTGACTATTCATGGTTAGGGTGGCCATCAGTGGTTAGATAGACCATTGATGATTGAGATAATCATTGATGGTTACTATGTGTAGATTTGGGTTGGTGAATGGCTGATTGACAAGAGGTAAAGTGAGATTCTAGGAGATGGGTTGATACTGGGCTAAATGCAAAAGGCAAGTAATTAAATATCGTAAAATGAATAATTATCTTGTAGAAGGTTAATCAGGTGGTTGATTGAGGTAGTTGACATGTTGGTGGAGTTTGACATGATTCCGAAAGATTAATGGTACTTGGTACTTTGGTAGAGCTATGGTGGCAAGTTGGCTGTCTGACATGGTAGCTAGTTTATTGGATTGCTGATGATGATTAACATGCAAAAAAAAGAGAATTATGGATGCACAAGATCTTGTTAACAATTATAGATAGGCTTCACCTTTTTGCTCCTCTCTTTTTATAGGCAAAGCAAGAGAGTTATAACAAGATGTGAACTAGGATTACTAATTTTAAATTGCTCATGCAATGGCTTATATATAGATTTAGATGAGTTATATTTAGAAATCAAGGTAGATGGGTTACATGTTAATGGTTAAGGAGGTGCACATTGACCATAAATGGTTGAGGGTGAAGGGTACAAGTAGGTAAAAGGTTAGGTTAAGACATTTTAACAAACTAACTGTAGGTTAGGCTTGATTAGGGGTTATAGGGTTAGATTGGTCCCAAGGCAGTCCTAGGGGAACTTTAACATTCAGAATCATGATGTGTAGATTTATGGTGTCTACATTTTTCCCCCTTTTTTATGTGGCTTTGAATTAATAAGTTGTAAAACAAAAATGGATCATTAGTCAAAGGTTTAGTTATCCTTAGTATGGGAGGAAGTGTTCCCCCTCAAACTAAGAGTCAATGAGTTAAAATAGAATTGGGTGTGGGTTTGATAAGGTGGATAAAGGTGATGATGAAGGTGGATATCATGAAGGTGGGTGATAAGTTGGGCACTAAAGCACAAATAAGTGCACAAAGTGCAACAAAAAGTGTGATATCCAAGATCACGTATAGACTAGGCTACCATGGTTGGTAAAAATAAAGGTTGATGCTAGAAGGAAAATTTAAAAGTGGACCATGTGACCACATTTAGGCATGGTGGTTGGGTACACTCATAAGTATCCTAAGGGATGTATGTGTTTCAGTGGGTAGCCAAGGTTGGAAGTGCTCTCGGTGAAAACACAAATAGGTTAAGTGTTGTGGGTATCCAAGGTAGGAAGTGATCCTAAGAAGACATAAGTGGGTTAAGTGTCATAGGTATTTGGCATATGAAGTGCTCCTAAGAAGACATAAATGGGTTAAGTGTCATAGGTATCTAAGGTAGGAAGTGCTCCAAAGAAGACACAAGTGGGTTAGGTAAGCATGAGGTAGTGCAAGTTCAAAAAGTGGTTAACATGGAAATGTTATCATTGTAGTCAAAGGACCAGGCAAAAAGTATTACAAAATGCATGGTAGTTGGGATGAAATGGACCAATAGTGAGGTGATGAGGTGGTTGGGTTGGGTGGAAAAGTTAGTCTCTAAGGGTGGGTAAAATGGGTTAGTTTTTCTAAAAAGGTCAACTCTTGTGAGGGATTAAAAAAAGTGATTACCTTGACCATTGATGGTTAAAGTGCACAATGGTGACCATTGACGATCACCTTGACCAACGATGGTCAAGGTGAAAACCCTAAAAGGCCATGGGTGAAAAGTAATATTGAATTTTTTTCACTCATTTGTTATCATAGACTTCATAGCTCTAGCAATTTTAATTTTGTGGTGAAAGTGATAGTTGATAGTGATTGCTTGCTCGTGGTTGAGATTAATGAGTTAGACCACTCGAGAGGACCTAGGGGACTAGTGAGGATGTAGGGGACATGTGGACATGGATGAGGATGGGTATGACTTTGGAAAAATCCATGGTGGTAGTCACATAATGAGGTAGGGAGTGCCCTAAATTTGATAGATTAACTTGATTTTATGCATTTTCATTGGGTTTGGAGGTTAGGGTAGGTTTAAATGATGTGTTTTGGTTTGTTATGCCCTAATTAGGGATTTTGGGTAATTTGGGTAAATTTGTGTGTAAAATTGGAAATAAATAGGGTGGGTAGGTGAATTGGGGTGGGTAGGTACCTTAGGGTAGTAAATTAGGATGTTTTAGCTATGTTTAAGTGGTTTTAAAGGTAGTTAGGGTTTAGGTTTTCCTCTAGTGGAACACCTAAGTGATCGTTAGTGATTAAGTTTGATCATCGATGGTCAATACCCATAGAAGGAAAGACACTTGACCATCGGTGGTTGCCATGACCATCGATAGTCAACTAGGAAAAATTTAGCCATTAGAAAGTGTTTAAGAAGCTTAAGGAAAAAGAGAGGGGTGTTTGATAGGTATAGACATGGTTAGGAGGTTAGAGGGTACAAATAATTATAAGGGTAAAGATAGGTCACTTATGTAAGGATAAAGGTTGAGGTAGGGTAGGTGTATGTAAGCAAAGTTTCAGGTGACTAAGTTATGTAATAATGAATGTTTATAAGTAAGGGAGTAGATATAGATGCATGATAAGGTGTCATGCATCTTCATAAAGATCCAATAGGGGATGACTCTAGATGACTGAGACAATATGGAGGATGTTGGGCTAAGAGTGATGAGGAATTATCAACATGTGTTTTGGGATGCATCCATTATCATAGTGCTCATCAAGAGATGGGACCTTGGTATGAACACCTTACTAACGACTAGTGAGATAACTATCTTGCAAAAGGATGTTCATAATATCACATGAATACAACTCTAGGGTGCTCCAATCTATCATATAAAGTGAGAGAAACATGAGGAAAACATTGAGATTTTTTATGGAGATGACAGTGATTGGATCCAATGGTATTCTGGTGGGTTAAACTATAGTGCATTATATACGAGGACTCTAGGCAAGAGGAGACTGATGACCATGCTCATGGTAGCCATCTCCTACTTTTCTCTTACCAAATTTGAGAAATGGGAAATTCCCATATTTGTTATTAAGTGTGCTAGTGGAGATATTGTTAGGGTGGACTATGTTTGTTTGGGTGCCTATTCTCCTAGTTTAGATATATAGGGAGCTATGGGGGTTCAAGGCCCAAAGGAGGAATGGTATCAATATTGGATTGGTTCTATATTGTTGGGCCTATAATCACATTTGAGTGCTGAAGATAGTGGGGCTGCTATGGGTAAGGTTCACATAGATTGAGTTCATAGTTGTGTTCATGAGGTAGAGGGGTGACTTTGTTGCATTAGGTGTAGGGGAGGAGCCCATGATGTTGATTGGTTCAAGGGTACACTACTGATAAAAAATATCACTTGGAGACCTTATGTTTAGTTTCTAATATGGCTTAGATATAGGAGGTAGACACTCTCCCTATAGAGCTATAAATGGATACTCAATAGGTAGGATGGGGAGGTGGAACTCATCCCATTTGATAGGGTGAGTAGGTAGTTTGGCCTTGTATAAGGTATTCTAGGTACATTACTTAGGTACAAGAAAGAGGATGTATAGATTCTCCTAACAGAGCCACATCCTATGCCTACTTTACTAGATTATAAGGAGTTGATAACCAAGGCATAGATAGATGATGTTGGATTTATAGATGCATACATGGCATGGTATCAGACATTATATGCATTGATAGATATTGGTGATGGTGACAAAGGTAGAGGGATTATAGATGTGTATCTAGCTAGGAGAGGGGGTCAGAGGGCATAGGTATAAGGGCCAACCTTGATGTATAAGTAAGAGTAGTATCAGCCACTACACAAGTATAGGTGATAGCATTATAGGGGTAGGTGTCCACCTTACAGGGTCATATTGTTACCTAATAGGGTCAAGTTTCTACTCTCATAGGTGATAGGGACCAATCATGGTCTTCACTTGCCTTGGTTACATAGGAGAGGGACTCTCTGAGATAGAGAAGAAAAGAAGCTATAACACAAATAGGGCCATCGAGCATGATCCCCATGACATGATACCTAGCTACAGTAGAAGAACTATGGTATTATGAGGCCATAGTGTCCATAAGAGCCCTGATAGGGTGAGTGTAGAGCTAGCTTGGTAGAAAGTGCTAGTGTAGAGACACTAGGCCAATGGGCAACATCTATAGCTAGACATATAGGTATATCTAGGGGATTAGTAGGTACAGTAGGTGGGTAAGTACCAAAATCTAATGGTGCTCTAGGAGATAATGGTTCCCTTGGGGTATAGATAGGATATGACTATATTATGACATGTGTATATCATTTTGATTCTAGCCTTTGAGCTGATACACTAAGATGTACATTTTGAGAGAGACATGTCTATCTACTTGTATACATTATGCAATTTGACTCACAAGTTATATATATGATAATTGTTTATGCTCATGTTTATGGTTTATGGCTTATGGTTTGAGTTTAAGTTTAATTCTTATAGTGTGATGTTATGTTGCTTATGGATTATGCTTATGTTGTGGATGTTAGACATTGATGTAGACTGACCTAGCTAGGCATGAGATGCTTTTGATGGATTATAACGCTTATGACATGCTAAATTTTAATGAGTATATTATTCATTACTTAGATATAGACATGTGCTGGAAAATATTTGGTTTTTTTATTACTCATGGAGGTTATAATGTTATAATGATTTTTATGAATATGATTATGGTTATGGTTATCCTTGTTAATTTATTTTTAAGATAAAATTCATGAGGTAGTTTAATTAATAATACTAGATGGGAGTACAAAGAATGTAATCAAGAGACAAACATCTTATTGAAAAAATTAACTAGTCATGATTAGATAAGAAGAGGGCATGATGCTTTTTCATTGATAAGGACCAAAACAAAAACCAAAGTTGGATTGGCTTAATGAACAGAAGCCCTTTGAATGGTTCACATTAACATTAGTTAGTTGGTTGAAAAGGTGTCTTGACCACATAATGTTAAGTAAGATAAAAAATCCCTTGTTTATAGTGTATAAAGGGGGAATGGATGGAAATATAACCTTCTTATGAGACTAGCATGCTTCTTTTGTAGGTGTCTAAAGAGCCAGCATAAACAAGTCTATGTTAAACTATGTAGACTGATTGATGTAATAAGTCTACTTATGAAAGTTGATTATGGCTTCCACATTAGTTTGTTATTTGAAAGCTAATTTTAGATTTAAAAATTAATTTTCTTTTGTTGGGATTTTGATAATGGGTCTTTACTTTGTTGTTGTATATGGGAAGTTGATTGATATGGGAAGCTTTAAAGCAATTGTTATGCCTTTGACAAAATTATTTACTCAACCATCCTTCAAGGGAGTGGTCTAAGTTTATTTTCTTTTTTAAATTATATTCGATAGCTATCTTTCAAGGGAATAGTCTACCTTATGTTTGGAAATTTCAAATAAATTTTTAATAGTTGTCCTTCAAAGAAGTAGTCTATGAATGCTAGGAATGGCCCATGATTGCTAGTGATAGGAATTTTTACTTTTTTTATTTTTCTTGACATAGACTTACTTATATAGGTATAAGGGCTCACCTTTATGAAGTCAAAACTAAAAACACGAGAGGTTGATTAGGTGTAAAGAGGTTTAGGTGAAAATTATCATGGGAATCCATCCTTGGAGGGGTAAAAAGTACCATGAGAATCATGCCATGGGTAGAGCTATGGTACCCATTGTT
Organism: Torreya grandis; assembly: GCA_037957365.1. Taxonomy (NCBI): domain Eukaryota; kingdom Viridiplantae; phylum Streptophyta; class Pinopsida; order Cupressales; family Taxaceae; genus Torreya; species Torreya grandis. The sequence continues at coordinate 2,691,619 of JARHVA010002025.1, forward strand.
AAATGTATAGGCTGTGACTATGATGGATAATCACATGATTCAATTTTAATTAGTTTCCCCTAAAATAGGGAGATAAATGAGTGTGGATAGTAAGGGATGAGTTTAATTTTAACAAAATTTAAAATTGGTCCTTGTTAACAAAAGAACAGATGTAGATGTAAAGTATTGAGGGGCTCAACTTCTAGGTGGCCTTTGAGAGAAGATAACTAATAAGCCCCTAATCCATACTTATGGGTTATGATATAGGGTCCAAGCTAATTGAAAGCAAACTTTCCCTACTTGATTTTATCCATATTAGTGACATGTTGGTTTTCCTTTAGGATGAAGTATCTAATGTTGAATTCTCACACTTTAAAGTGTTTGTTATAGGCATGCTTGACATGTTTTTGATAGAGATATATATGGGTAAGGGATACTAAATAACACTCATCAAGTATCTCAAGCTGAACTAAATGTTGTTGATGATAATCATCCTCATAAATGAGATCTTATAATGATATGTGAAGAGATGGGATTTGGACTTCAAGAGACAAGATGGCCTTTGCTCCAAACACAACAGAGAAAGGGGTAACACATTTAGGGGTTCTAATGCTAGTGAAATATGCCCATAATGTGAAGGGGATGTACAAATGCCAATCTTGACTAGATGCTTTAACCATTTTAGTTAGCATGTTATTAAGATTTTTTTTAGTGGCCTTAGCCTATCTATTTACTTGAGGGAAATAGGATAAGGAGAAACTTAACTTAATTCCAAAATCATCACATAGACCCTAGACTTGCTTGTTCTTAAAAGACTTATCATTATCGATGATAATCTTATGAGGAACACCAAAGTGGTAGATGATATGATTTTTTTATAAAATCAACAATCTTTTATACCTTGTTCAAGACTAGAGGGATAGCCTCTACCCACTTGGTAAAATATTCAGTCATAGTGATGATAGAGGGTGTCACTATGAGGAATGGGGATTAATTTCACCAATGAGGTCTAGACCCTATTATGAAAAGGGCTATAAATTGGTATAGATGTGAAGACTATGGATAGGCACATGATGTAGATTGGCATGTTATTGACACTTAACATAATTTTTAACATAATCATAGTAGTCTTGGTTAAGGGTAGGATAGTAATATCCAAGGTGAAGGATGCATTTAGCTACAAAGAGGCCACTAAAGTGTCCCGTATAGATACCATCATGTGTTTCTTTGATAGCATGAGAGGTTTCTTGCCTATATAAGCAATGAAAGAGAAGACCATCAAATCCATGTTTATAAAGAATCCCCCCATAATGGTATAATTAGAGGTACTCTAGATAAATTTTCTTTGAGCATTCCTAGAAAGACCTAAAGGAACTATGGCAAGGTTAAGATAGTTGAAGGTTTACTAATACCAAAGGTTGGTTTGGGTCTCCTCCACATTAAAAATGGTGGGATAATTTGGTTTGAAATAGGAAGGATAGGTTAGTATGTGGATAATGATAGATAACTTAGATTCAGAAGGTGTAGATGGTATCTGAGAGGCAAGGGTAGCCATGCTATTAACGAACTTAATAATAGATCATAGGGTTGATTGGATGTGGTAGTGTTTAAATGATTATAAGAGTTTGTTAACTAGTTACTTTTACTATTGAAAAACATCATTATTAAACTAGTAAGATCCATTAATTTTATTAACCACAAGTTGGGAGTTAACAAATATATTGATTGTTTTGATTCCTAGGGATAAGGCAGTCTAAAGCCCTATGATTAGGGATTCATACTCAACCATATTATTGGTACATTCAAAATCAAGATTGAAGGACAAAGGGAAAGGTCACCATCAAAAGAGATAAGGATTATACCCACTCCCCCACCATGATGACACTTTGATATATCAAATAATATGGTGACTTGATAAGTGAATTTTGCCTAAGAAAGGGTCATGATGGAGTCATCAAGGAATTCAAGAGGAGGAGGTTGGTTGTATGCTAATGGTTCTTTGGAAAATTGGTTGGTAATGACTTGACCCTTAATTAACTTTGTCTAAAGGAACTCAAGGTTAAACTCTACTAAAATCATGAGCCATTTGGCCATGTGATAGTTTTGGTATGGCTTGGAGTGCATGTACTTAAGCGGGTCAGTGTTGGTTATGACATAGGTTTTATGGTTAAGAAGGTAGTGGTGAGTTTTAGTGGCCACAAATACTAAATCTAAGAAAAGTTTCTTAGTATGGGTATACTAAGTCTCATATTCCATAATTGTGTGGATAATGTAGTAGAGGGCTTGGTCTCTATGTTGTTCATCTTGATGAGAAAGCATTGCCCTTAGGGAGTGGTTAGTGGTAGAGATATATAGGTATAAAGGTTGGTTATCCTTGGGAGGCATAAATATAGGTGGAGACAATATGTAATTTTTGATTGAATCAAAGGCATTTTGAAAATTTCTATTCCACTCAAAAGAGACATCCTTCTTCAAAAGGTGGTAGAAGGGTTGAAATCAGTCTAAAAGCCAGGAGATAAAATGATGAATGGATTGAAGCTTCCCCTAAAAGTTAAAAAGTTGATTAAGGTTGATGAGAGGGAGCATGTCAAGGATGGATCTGATCTTGGTAGGATAAAATTAAATTCCATGAAGGGAGACAATGAAACCAAGAATATTTCCTGATAAGACCCCAAAAATACACTTTTTGGGGTTTAGGCAAACATGGTAATGGATAAGTCACTCAAAGATTATATTAAGAGTGGATAAATGGTCCTTTTAGAGTTTTTATTTTTTAATAAGGCCATCCACATAGTCCTCTACAATCTTATGGATAAGGTCATGGAAGATATAAGTCATGGCATGTTGGTAGGTTACACCAGCATTCTTTAACCCAAAAAGCATGAATCTATGGCATAAGATTCCCCATGGGTGGTAAAGGTGGTCTTGTGTTGATATTTGGGATTAATTAGGATATGATTGTATCCCAAGAATCTATCTATGAGATATAACATCTTGTAGCTATCTATAAGTTCAACTAGTTGGTCAATGCTTGGTAGAGGAAAGTCATAATAAGGGTAAGCAAGGTTGAGGTCATGAAAGTCCACACAAATGCATAGTTCCCCTATGGATTTGGTGATAGTTATGACATTTAAGACTCATTGGGGGTAGTTAATGGGTTGAATTACATTGATAGATAGAAGATGTTAAAGATATTCTTTGACAAGAAAGGTTATGTGAGGGTGTACGCACTGAAGCTTTTGCTTGATAAGCTTGGCATCATAATTAGTGACTATGTTATGGGTGGAAATGGTGGTGTCAATTCTAGGCATATCAATATAAAACCAAGCAAATTATGTGCTTTGATATTGGAGGAAAGAGGGGAAGTCCTGAAGTTCCTCAGTATTCAGAGATTAGTCAATTTTGATAATGTAGGGGCTCTCTAGAGTACCCAAGTTGATATCTATGGTGGATTCGTTTAAAATGGTCAAACTCTTGAGAGGAAGGAATTTTTAGATGGAAGAATATGGGAAACCAAGGTAGGTGAGAATAAAATAATCATCCTAGCATTGACCAATGTTAATGGTAGGAGAGTCATCTCCTATCATCTTAGGATGGCTTAGAGGGATGGTTAGGTCAGCGCATCCTTTTGATAAGTTAGGGGTCCAAGGTTGATCATGTTGATGAAAAAGAAATTTAGGTGGGATGATGTCATAATCCTCACATGAATATGGAGGAGAGGTCGATAAGGAAGGGGTATCTTCTTCAATAATGGTAGTTATAGGTGGTTTAGGTTGATTCTTGTTGTGTAAGACAAAACTGAAGCTATGTTTCTCATGAGGGTTCCTAGTCTCAATGGAGATTAAATCATTTGGCCATGCTCATATCGCCCAAGACCAAAGCCTTTCCAGGTACACTGATAGAGCTATGTCTTGGTGAATCTTTATTTATCTAGGTAAGAGAAACTATAAGTGAATGGTAAAGGTAAAAGAGATGTGGTAAAAGTGACAAAGGTTTTGTCAAGTCCCCCATAGATGAAATGGGTTTGATATCAGGGAGGTCCAAAGGAAATAATAGTTCTAACATTAGGGTCATATCCTGGTTGGTTAGTAAGTTACCCAAACTTGTGAGGAGTAAGGAAAGTATCAAAGGCTAAAAGGTGATATTCCCCTAGTGAAAGGTGATGGAATGTTGATTCCAAAGTGTATATGGTGGGGATTTGGTCTGAATGGATAAAAGAAATGGTGGATGCCTCATCAATGGAAGGGGATATGACATCCAATTTTATGGTTAAAGGTTGGTGTTTAAATATTGAGGGTGTATTGGATGGGGGTATGAAAAAATCATTAGGGTGATAGGTCATGTTGCATGTCAAGAAAGTACTTGGGTCATCTTGGATGGTAATTACCTATCCTTCATTCTCAAACTTGATGCAATGGTGAAGGGAGGAGGGGATGCAACCCATAGAGTAGATCTAGGGTCATCCCAATAAAACATTGTATTAGAATTCACCTTCCACTACATAAAAGAGTTAGGGGAGTGTGTGTTTCCATAAATGGATATGAAGGATGATATTTCCCAAGGTAGTGGCCATGGTATCATTAAATGATTGAAGTATGGTTGAGGTTTTGGACATGACATTGTCTGGCAAGTTGAGTTGGTTATAGGCATGGGAGGAGATGATGTTAATACTATCTCCCCCATCAATCATGACCCATTTTATGTGGGTTTGGTTGATGTAAGTAGTAATAAAGAGAGGGGGATCTAGGTCATTCAAATGGATGGAAGGTATTTATTAATCCTTGAAGGTAACAAGGTTGGAAATTTGAAGGGTGCCAATAAAAGCTGTTAGAGGTTAGGGATCTTTAGGCTAGACCTCTATGGATTGCAAAGCATCTATTAGTGTTTAGAGGTGGTGAGGGGAGGTAGATATTAACACATAAAATCTCATCTTCATTGGGTTTGGTTAAGTTGCTTGAGGATAACTCTCCTGATAGATTCTAAGGGGTTAGATTGGGAGGTACCTAAAATAGATACCTTGGGTTTGGTTGAAGATGGAGATGGTTGGGTGTGGTTTGTTTAAGAGGTTGAAGATAAATACATCCATGGAATGGACACCTTATCCTTCCCCTTATCCTTCTACTATGATCTCGTGACCATGTTGATAGTATAGATAGGAGGGGGAGTTAGGGTAGAAGAATAGTTAGACTCATCTTAACGTTGAGGTGCGAGTGGAAGAGTAGGTAAGTGTTGGGTAGGTATGGTTGTTGGTGGGATTAATATAAGACTCATGGGAGGTTCATCTATTAATAGATTTTCCTCATCATAAATCTAATGGATAAATATTTTGATAGCTTTACAATTCTCCTTGTCATGATTGGGTGTCCTATGATAATAACACACTTGGTGGTCATTGTACCAGATGAGCTTTGAAGAAAGAGGGTCAAAGGGTCTGATGAGAAGTAAGGCTAAAACAAAATTTTGAAATAGCCTATGGAAAATGGTTGATTATGATTCATCTAAATGTGGTAAATGTTTAGTGGTCTTGGCTTTCATTGTTGAGGTAAAAGGTTACTTGGAAGTTGATTTGGTGATAGGTTTCTTAGGTAAAGTGGTGTGCTTGGTTGATGGCTTTAGTTTAGATAAGGAGGCTGATGGGCTAGAGGTGGAATATTACAAAGTAGGTAGTCTGGGTATATTTGGTGTGGTGAAGAGAGGTGAGTTAGAAAGCAACTACAAAGGTGTAACAAAAAGAGGTGGTGGGGTTTTAGTAGAGATAGTGGGCTTCTTGCTCAAGGTAGAGAGATGAGGTCCCAAAATGGAGGGAAAGGTTAAGGGAAGTAAATTATGTCATTTTAGATCCTTGGTAGCTTTGGTTTGGCTCTTGGTTGGTGGGATCAAAGAGATTAGGTCTACTTTCATGGAAGGGTAACTAAGGCTTGGTGTAGGAAATGTACCAAGGCTTTTGGTTGATTTATTTGGGGTGACAAAAGGGGGTTTGGTTATTCAGGTCATGCTTGACTTTAGTGGTTAAGGGTTGGTTGGTTTGTAGAGGTTTTGGTTGGTTGGGTAGATATGGTAATAGGTTGGTCAATAGAGGCAAAGGGTTGGTCTACCAAAGAAAGGGTTGAAGTTTCTTATCTATTAATGTAAGGGAGGCCTATTTGCTACCAAAATGTATTCCAATCTAAGTTGAGTTTGGAAATAAAATCCAATCTCTAGACTAGTCTAGAGAATGATTTATAAATTGGTTTGGTTCCCTAGGTAGTAGGTTCAAAGGATAGACCCATCAGTTAGGAAAGAGAGATGTTAACCTTGTCCTCTTCCTCAATAAAATGATGCAAGGTTGAGATATGTGGATCCTCTATGGGATGAGTGGACATGGGGAGTTCCTCCTTGGGAATAATTTCTGAGGGAGGGGTGAGTTTCTTGGTATTTAAAGGTAAAGGTAATGTGGCGATGGTTGGTTATTTTGATATCTCAATTGAAAGGGTGGTTAAGGATTCCACTACCTCAATAAGTGGAGAGGGATAAGATGGTATTTCCTCAATTTGTAATTTTGAAGGAAGGAAAGGTGACTCCACTACCTCATTAAGTAGAGGAAGCAAAAAACTAAGAGATTGGGTAGTAGGTGGTTTAGTAATGAGTGCATCAAGGACCATGTTAACTATATGGGAATCATGAGAACACTCGACCTTATTACTCTTATTATTGGTAGGAGTGTGGTTTGGAAAAGGTAGGTTGAATATATCAAGGGCTTGGTTTGATGATGCATTAGGGTTGTCCAATGTGAGATCCCCCTTGTAAATGAGGGATTAGATAAGGCTCTTGAAGGTATTGCACCTACTAACATAATGTCTTATTACCCAATGGAAGACACACAGATTATCCTTGTTGTACCAACTAGGTGTAGGATGAGAGGAATAAAATCTATGAGGGGGTTTGATAGGAGGAAGTTGAATGATATTATCTTTCAATAACTTTTCCAAGATTGAAGTATAAGATTCCCCAAGTAGAGTGAATTATTTTTAGTTTCTATAGTTTTTCCTTAGGGAACTTCTTAAGGGAAATTAAGACTTCTTGAGGGATGAGGATAATCTACTAGTTTAGAGATGTAATCCATAGATTAAGGAGTGGAAGAGGTAGGTTGGTTTGATGATGTGTTTTTCTCCACAAGGTTCTTTTTTTGTTGGTAAGAACCATATGAGATAGGGGAGAGAGAAATCACAAACAACCTCACTACTCAAACAAAAATAAGACAAGAAATGATCAAAGAAATCAAATCACACTCTAAAAGAGATGTTAAGCCTTAGAGTTTTTATTAATCTTGATTTTGGCTTATGCCTTAAGAAGTTGTGTGACTAAAATTGGCTTGTAGAGTAGGTACTAAAAAGGAAATCTAAGGTTGGTTTCAGGTTGTGTTTAGGCTCTCAAAAATAATCCATATTATAATCAATAGGTGGCTTGGTATTAGGGCCTATCCCCTCACTTCACATACCAAAATGATAAGGGTGTCGAGTGCTTAGCCAATATATATTGATATCTAGAGTTTATACTCAGCTAGAGAGCTGAGTTGGTTCTTCCATTGGTAATGACCTCCAAGTAGGATCATCAGGAAAGGGTAAGGTCATTTCTAGGTGATGAAATCCTAGTTGGGCCTTGTCTCAAGTTTGTTTGATGTTTAATTGATGAAAATGGTTTGGTTTAGTGTGTGCAACAAAGAATGAAGCTATGATATATTACTTTTATTTAAGTTAAACTATGTGAGCTAAATTTGTAAGCAGTCAATGTATGCACTTAATTTTAAACCAAAAATAGATTTTTTTTTTGTTAATGAGAATATATAGAGAGAAAAGCATATAGATGCAAAGAAAATAAACCCAAAGCAAAGACTCAAGGTCCCATCAGGAATGCTAGAATGTTTTAGTGAATTTATGCTTATTATTCAGAAAGGGAAAAGAAGAAACTAAGTATGAGTTGGTTGGAAAACCTATTTGATTGTGCACACATTAAATCAAAATATTGTGAAGAAATCCTCTTTAGCTTGGGAGGATGACCTGAAAATAAGAAAGCACTAAAGCAAATTTGTTTGTTATATAGATAGTTGATTGGATTTCCTAGTGATAGCTAGATCCTAGAAGTAAGGGATTATTTTAGGGCTATTAGTCCACATGTTTTAAATAATTAAGTTTGTAAATAGATTATAATGTACTTGCATTAGTAATAAAAAGGCACTAGTATGAAATGTAAGAGATTATTACTAAGGAAATATGTTATAAATGATTAAAATAACAATAGGCTAATTAATACTAGTGCTAGATGATTAGGGTCTGCTTTGAAAAATTAGGTAAGGGTCTATGAATAGGTAGGGACACAAGAAATTAGATTTGGCTAAGGGTAAGTAGGTGGAAATAGCTTGCTAAAATTTACTACCATAATGAATATCAATAGTTAAGGTGATCATTGGTGATTAGATAGACAATCGATGGTTGATACAACTATTGATGGTTACTTGTATAGATCTAGGTTGGTGAATGGCTAATTGATGTGAAGCAAAGTGGGATTCTAGGAGATGGGTTAGTGTTAGGTTGAATGTGAAAGGCAAATTAAGTAATTAAATACTAGAAAATGAATTCTTATCTTGTAGAAGGTTGATTAGGTGGTTGATTAAGGTGGTTGACATCTTGGTGGAGTCTGACATGATTCTAATAGAGTAACGATACTTGGCACTTTTGTTGAGATACAATGACAAGTTAGCTCTTTGACATGGTAGTTAGTTTATTGGATTGCTGATGATGATTGACCTAAAAAAAATAGAATTTTGGATGCATAAGCTCTTGATAATAAATATATATAGGATTTACCTTCTTACTCCTCTCTTCTTATAGGCAAGGCAAGAGAGTTGTAACAAGACATGAACTGGGCTTCTTAATTTTAACTTTCTCATGTAAAGGATTGCATGTAGATTTAGATGAGTTATATTTAGAAAATTAAGGTAGACGGGTTAGATGTTGGTGGTTAAGGAGGTGCACCATAACTATTTATGGTCATCCTGACCATCAATGGTCAAGGGTGAAGGGTAAAAGTAGGTAAAAGGGTGTGTTAATCCATTTGAACAAACTGATTGTGGGTTAGGCTTAGTCAGGGTTTAAAGGGTCATATTGATCCCAATAGGGTCCTAAGTTAGTCCTAGGGGAAATTTGACATTTGAAATCATGATGTGTGGATTTTTGATGTCTACAGTATGGGAAAACACTATCAAACTACCTGGGAACCTAACTTTGCACATGCATATCTTATGTTTTACCTCACTAAATGACCTAAAATTTAGCACATAGAAAATAGGTACAAATGTGATCATAACCATATAACCAAATCCCCTTGAATAATACACACATGGTAATGGTGATGTTTACAAACTACCTACTTAGATTTTCTGCCACTAGACCCTAAATTTATAGATGAAAACATTGATCAACCAGATGAAATACACTCATGCACACAAGCACTCAAAGAATATAAAAAATATTAGGGACCTCTTGCACAACCTAAAATCACCATAATCATCCTTAAGCATCTCTAACCATTCCAAAATTGAAGACCAACCAAGCATACTTCAAGCATATTAGGACAAGCATATTACACACTTTATCATTATCACTTAGACTATCATGGCACTTCATCTACTCACCTAAACACCTTCATGAAATCACCATGACATCATTGAAAAATATCCAATAATTTCCTCCTTTTTCATTGATGTCAACACCAATCATAAAATAATATACGTCTCACCTTCCTTCTCTCTTTTCAAGCATTCTCATAATATGAACTTTCTTCCCCTTTGACACAATTACAAAGTGGGAACCAATTGATCCTAAGGACCTAGAAAGACCATAAAAAAGAGAGGACCATATTATAAAAATAATACAAACTCCCCCTTACCTTGATCCTACCTCTTCTTGCCTTGATAACTTCCTCTTAGTTCATGCCAACACTTTCTTCAACTAAGCATTGCAAAAAATGAAGAAAGAACACACAAAACACTAAAATCTGATGGAACTAACCAAGAAACATCTGAGAGGAACTTTAACTAAGACCTCTGAGCCATTGCATATCTTGATCATCTTCACATCTTCATACACCATGAAGAATCACCATACAATCCTACTAACCTCTTCTCTCAGGTTACCCCAAGGACCATAAATAGAACTTCATGCCACTCACCAAATAGAAAACATGCACTAAACCAACTAGAAAACTCATCTTGAAATAATAATGCTTTGAAATTTTGGAGAAATTAAGAAAAAATGCAATCTTCTTTACACTAAGCCTATCTAACCTCCTTACAGTGCTACTTGGAACTTCCAGAGCCCAAAATTTTCTATAAATAAAAATTCAAGACCTTAAACTTCATATCTAGAGAACTCTCATATTACCCCTCAAGCACACCAATTTTCATCACCTAGATCATCTTCTGCAAAAAACTTCCTTCACAAACTAGCTAGCTAATTAGGCCTCCATCATGATAAAAACTTAAATAACTTGAAATCCACCAACCTTAATATCTCTATGAAGCTTGAATTAAAAACCCATTTATCCCATTTAACCTATTAAGAAGCCTCATATCTTAACTCATAAGGAAAACTAATTTTCTATCAGAGCCCAAAATCCTAAAATCTTAAAACAAATAGAGTTAATAGACCTCCTTCTAGTCCATACCACCTCTGAAACTTCTTGCACACCTGGAGACACCCATCACACACTTCTAAACCAATTTTTGAGCCTCCATACCTTTGGTAACATATAATTCCTATAACCCATTTTAGGCTTGCTTTCCCTTAAGATAAAATTGAGAAAATTGAGAGCACTCAAAAATCTTCAACTAACACAAATAGGATCATCAAGACACAACATCATAAGGAAGTGCATAGACCTTTTGAGCATTAAAATCTTCTTTACATTGTATCAATCCCATTAGTCCACCTATAAACACCCATTTTAACCTTATAGACACTACATACATAGCAACACTTGTTTCTTCACTGAAAGGAGTCTCTTAAAAACCATAGACAGAGATAACCTACTTCACAATATCTTAGAACAGTGTGAACCTAGGAGTTTCCCACAACTCCTCATATTACTTCTCCTCCTTCGTCATCTGATACTTTTAATTCTTATTCTTATTATTAGTCTTAAGAGAAGCAACATGCTCAACTACTACAACATTTTCCTTCTCTTCTATGATTTGATTAAACATACATGGAGACAACATAGATTCATGACATACCTTTTCATCTGTAGAATCTTCCTTGTAGCTTGAAACCTCATCACTAGGTAATGATAATTAATGTTCTTTGAATGATACTTGATCAGCAATATTAGGATGTTCACTTGGATCCATACATACCTTAGAACTAGCTTAAACCAATAACTTGGTTTTCTCCTTGAGTTTGGTCTCTTCATTCTCAACATGAGTAGACAATGAGACCTCTTGGCACTATTGAACTTTTATAGCATTCTCCACCATATAAAATATATTACTTGGACCTGCAGACTCGTCATGACTCACACTTTTCACCTTTGGCTTTCATGAGTTAACTTTCCTTCTTTCTTGCACTCTAAGACCCTAATTAAATCTATTTTGTCTTGTAGGCATTTGCTTGCAAAATATAACAATGTGACTTTTCTATTGAAAATTGAAGCACACTAAACCTTTTACAAGAAACATATCTTTCCTTACCTTATTTGGATAAAAAATTGCAATGTGTCATATGTCATGACAAATGAAACAACCTCCTCTTTTTGAAGAGAACTCATCTTGTGTAATCTTATGTGGATAATGGTTTTCAAAGTGTCCCACAAAAAGATAGTTAAAGAACTTAACTTTGTTCACACCTTTTGATTAAAGACCCCCATCATAGTTCCATACAAACTCATTTATAATAGGTCTCTTGCATTATATAGCTCTATGCCCAAATTTACTACATGTGTAACAATCACCATTGAATATTGCATACTTCATGGAATTTGAATGTCTGATTTAATTTATCTTCATTCTTACAGCACCTCCATTCCTTATCTGATGATTTATCTTCAAAGTATGATTATCCTTGTTCACATTATTCTTCATATTTTCTTGAGTTATATTCTTTTGTTCTTATTCATATCCAAGACTAGTTCTATCACTAACATGCTTTTGACCATTCAAAATATTGTCTAGACCACTTAAGATCTTTTCAAATCTCACAAATGACTTCACCTTGCTTTCAAACTTCTCTAACTCATCTTTTAAATAATTATTTTCAAAAACATGCCTTGAAAATTAATCTTCTTTAGCTTTCAGACTTGTAGATAGGATTTTTAATTGACAAATAGGATGCTTGACTATATCTTCATACTCCTTGGTGTCTTCATTTATTCTTGCCTCATACACACTAAATTGATCCTCATAGTCTTTGAGTTGAGTCTTCATCTTCTTATTGATCTTCTTCTCAATATTCAATTCTTCAAGAGCCTTTTTCAATGTAGTCTCATAGTCCACCTCATCTTCATCATTATCAGAATTACTACAAGTAGAATCATTTTGATGTGAGAAACTTCCTCATCTATGAAGAAAGCTTCATCTTCAACTAAACCATCATCTTCATGATCATTTTATGAGTCACTTTTTTCACTCTAATTTGATGAGCTATAATATTTTTTGGTGTAGAGACTCTTCTTATTCTTGAAGGACTTTTTCTTGTTGTTATACTTTCTAAATCCTTTCTTCCTGTATGTATAATTGTCTTCATCTTGGCCTTCACCATGATATTCATCACCATTATTCTCATGCTTATGAGGGAACTTATTAGAAAAATGTCCTATCTCTCCATAATTGAAATGTTTTAAGGGTAGTTTACCCTTATACTTCCTTGAGCCTGTGTTCAATTTCTTAGTAATCAAAGAAATTAGTTCATCCTCATCAATATCAAATATGTCATCCTCTTTAGGTTTCTTACCTTGGAACTTCTTCTTAGGATTCATCTCTATCTTGAATGTTGCTTCCTTCGTTAGTGGTATATCATCATTTACTCTCATCTCATAGGCAGTAAGGGTGTCATGCAATTGGTCCATCTTCAACTAAGTAAGATCATGACTTTCTTCTATAGTAGATACTTTTGGATCAAACTTGAGAGATAGGTACCTTAATACCTTTTGAACTATACTAGCCTATTCAAAGTTCTCTCCAAGACCTTTGATGATGTTTATATTCTCATCAACTCTTTGTAAAAAGGATGCCACATAATCTTCTTCCTTCATCTCAAGACTTTCAAATTGCCTTATGTGAGTCTACAACTTAGAAATCTTGAAATTTGAATCTCTTTCATAAATGATCTACATTTTGTCCCATATCTCTTTAGAAAATTTACAATGAATTACCTTAGTTAACTTAATATTTGTAAGACCACAAGTGATGTCATTCATTTCCTTAGAATTATTTTCAAATAGCTTCTTGTTTGCAGCACTAGATGGAGGAGTAGTAGGAGCAACATAACCATCCACAATAGATTTCCATACATCAAACCTTGGGGACATAATGTATGTCCTCATATTTGCACTCAAAAAATAATAATTAGATCCATTGAAAATTGGTGATTGATTAGTATAAAAACCTCCTTGATGACTACCCATATTGTACCTTGGATCAACTTCAAGTTGTCAAGCCTTTACCAAAGGACGTACTCTGATACCAATTATTAGAGGTATAATCACTGAGATGGGGGTGAATCAGTGAGCCTAGATAATCCAAATTCAATTTCAAACATTTAAATACTATTAATTATTTAAAACAAGAATTCATGAATCATATACAACATTCACAACAATGAATAAGAGAGACAATACAAGAACAAGCACATAACACATGACATATGTGGGAAACCCTCTTGGGGGAGAAAACCCACTAGAAACTATAATTGGATTACTATCCTCTAGTAAAAAGAACCAATTTAGACCAGATACAACTAATCAAGGAACTAACATCCCTTATTTAGTGAGACTACAATCCCACAAGGTGCTACCACACTGGTCTAGTTGAACTGCCATAACAACTAGACATTTAGCAAGTTTTACCTTGTAAGGAGGTTATAACCCCTTAGATGTTAAGAACACTAACAAAAGTTATGAAAAAATTCATTATTTAACTAATGTATTTAACACCTAATGATGGACCTTTGACTATCACTCTTCAACTCTACACACTCAATGCATCCAAAGCCACCTTTTGGATCACCCTAGACCTCTTCACTCAACCTCAAACTACAAGATCACTATTATGACATTAAAAACATGACCCATATGTCATACACATATTACTCAATATTATTTTCTCATAAAATAATCTAATACTCACTCTACCTCTCCTTCACTCCACAATTCTCACACACACGCCTCTCTCAAATCTCTCACAAGTCTAGAAATCATCATCTTTAATTTCACTATATATAGAGAATTCATGATTATCACCATATTGATTAGATATTAGGTATGAATTAACCCTTAAGTCATATTTAAAATTAATAATTGATAAAAATAATTTTCATAGGTTGGCCATAGCATCTATGGGTCACCCTTAAGTAGTTACACCTATCAAATAGGCCCTTGTAGCCCTTATAGGTCTCATGGAGACCTATTCACGCATTTATCACTTCATAAAAAAATAATAACATATGACCACTTTAAATATCATATTTCCACTCCACATGACCCATTAGATATCCTTAAATGATCATATTCAACTTTTCTCACTTTTGCATATGCTCAAAAAACTCAAACACTAATCTGGTACATAGGAACACTATATATGAACACATAATCAAATTATTAAGCATTTTTAATACTCAAGATAGATTTATCACACATAAAAAATCAATATAATTTATATTAATGTATGTTACAACACTCTCCAGTAGCTAAGTCATCATGAAACATTGAAACAACATCAAAACAAGCTTAAACATCCTTCTTGGGTCACTCGTAGAATATGCACAAACACACAGTCAAATTTAAACCCTCATAACTTTGACAAAACAAAATTTCAGAAATTAAAATATATATTTACATAATTTACTTTGAATCATATATAAATTCACTTTTTACACCAAGAGCAAATTCTGTGTGTATCAAAAGATATGACCAAAATATAGAGCACTAGTTTTTCCTTTGTTAAATTCAAATATTCAAATGCAAACAGTCAAAGTTAGACCTTAATCACTTTGATCACATATTATGTCATTTATACTTAGATTAATAATTCACCATATATATTATTTTCAGGAACTTGACATTTACCTTTTATCACTCATCATTGGATCTTCATCTTGACTATTTGACTCTATGCACTCCATCGATCTCCTATCATAGCTTAGTCTTTATCTCTGGTCAACATTAATCATCGAACACTTGTCCTCATATCTCTAATTACTAACATATTGGAATGAAAATTATCTATTTATCCTTTTTAAGGAGATTTATATTTAACTTTTTTAACCAATGAACACTTTGACCTCTTTGACTCATTACACACCGTAGATCTAGATGTATGAACTTCCACAAACCATTGATCCTTAGAAGAAGCTCGATCTTTATCTCTTCTCAAAGTTAAGAATAAAATACTTGGCACCATATAAAATCATATTGAAATATTTTAATATTTAACTCCATCAATGTTTCTTGAACTTTACCTTTTGCAAATTTGACAAAGTATGGGAACCTTTGCATTCTATCTATAAAGTCAACTTTGCACCTTCATATATTTTGCTTTGCTTAGATGTATGATATGGAGTTTGTAAAATATGATATCCTCACATAGGATAATATAAAAATGTGACAAAATTATCCTAAAACCTTCACATGTGTGAGATATAACTCCATTAATCTACTCACATAGATTTTTTTGCCACAGAGCCAACTATACTTAAAACTTGTTTGGAAGGCCAACTTTGCATATGCATATATTTTGATGTGCTTCATTTCATGATCTAAAATTTAGTGAAAATAAAATAGAAATAAAACTAAAAAAACCCATATGATAATTTTCACATCTCACCTTCACACATGTGAAATATAAAAACATCAAAATGCCTACTTGATTTTTCTTACCACATTGTAAATTTGCCTATGGGAAAACACTGTCAAATTGCCTGGGAGCCCAAATTTTCATATGCATATCTTATGTTATGATTAATCACATGACATTGTATTTTTTTCATATAAAATAGCTACAAATTTTATCACAACCATATTACCAACTCCCCCTAAACCATCCACATGTGGTAATGTTGACTTCATCAAAGTACCTACTCATATTTTGTGCCACTAGACCCAAAATGTATAGATGAAAATAATGATAAAAAAATGAAATAAAATCATTAAAAAAAGAAATAAAATCATATAAAACATATTATGGACCTATTTAAAAACTTTAAATTAATATACTCATCCTTGAACATCTCTAACCATGCCAAAACTAAAGATCAACCAAGCATACTTCAAGCATACTATGACAAGCATATTGCACACTTTGTCATTGTCACTTAGACTATCAAGGTAATTCATCCACTCACTTGGAACCCTCATGACATCACCTTTACATCATTTACAACTCTCCAACATTATGTAGCAATCAAAAAACCCCAACAAGCCTAGTATTACATTTGGAAGATCCACAAAAGTTTCATTTAAATAAAACATTCCTCAATGGGATCCACCTAGCATTTGAATGATATTTTTTATTTATATTATTATTATTATGTGTCACTAAAGGTAAGACACTTTTGGGACAATTTTATAAAATTTATAACTCTTGTGAGCTTAACATATTTTTGTTAATATTAGAATAAAGGGAGACATTACCCAAAATCATTATTTTAATATTATCTTAACATCTCTCTCAATATATATCCTTATTCTCAAAAAAATTGTTATTCATCTATTTTTATATATTCCAAATAAAATTCCCAAGATTAATCTTCCAAAGAGATGTGAGGTGTTTTAAACCCAAAGGCCAAGCCAAAAATGTTTTTCTAATAGATATTGGGCATATGCAATGAAGATGAAGCCTAGACAACAAATACAACCAAATATGTTTTACATAAGAACAATGTAAAATAAAATGATCCATTGGTTCCTCCTCTTGTTTAGATGAAATACATATGGAAGGCCCAACATATCCCATTTGTTGAAATATTTACTATGTAAGGATTCTTTCCAAACAAGCTAATTAGGCAAAACATTTTATCTAGGATGTATAAATTTTATTCCATAGTGGGAGATCAATCAAACCTTGTTCTGTAGCCATCACATTATGACTAGATATAAAACTATATATGTATGATTTATCCCATACCCCTCTCAAGGGATCCACCATCTTTCATTATTCTTGAAGTCAAAATTTGAGATAACAATTTTTTTGACCATCTGGTCTTTTGATTTCCTTCAACTGTTTTCAAACCCAAATACTTCTATCAGTGGTATTAGACATTTACCAATAATAAAAAACTCACATTCCCCATTTTTATTCTAAAATTTACGTTGATACAAATCCCCTCTTAGATAAAGAGCTGCTTCACCTTACTAAGAATCCTACCAAAACTTTTCCAATTCACCATTCCCCACATCCCATGTTAAATTATTAGAAATTATCATCCTCAAAGCCAAATATGAGAACTAAGAGGTTTATTTTTAGGGTAAAAATACTCTTAAGTTATTAATTATCAAATTTTTTACCTTTAACCATACAACTCTAAAGAGCTAAACCTTCTTCATATAACCACTAAGCTAACTTTTCCCCCAAATCCAAGTTTTGATCCTAAAGATTGTTTATGCTTGTACCTCCTAACACATTTGATATACATATATTTTCCTATTTTACAATAAAAACATTCTTATTATTTTCCTTACCATTCTAAAGGAAATATCTCATGATTATATTCATGTGATGTGCCACTCCAATAAGAAATAGTGAAACATAAAAAATATAAACGGGGATTTCCTGAAACACTGATGTGCCACTCCAGTAAGAAATTATGAAACATGAATATTATAAATGAGGATTTACTAAAGCAATGTATTGATCAAAATTATCCTTCCATCAAGGCTGAGCCATTTTTTTCCCATCCAACTAGTCTATTTTACATATTATCAATTAAATTCCACCATAATTTGGATTTTTTAGAACTAGTTAATAAAGGCACACCAAGGTATTTACTAGGTAAATTCCCTATGGGTATGTATATAATATATAAATTATGATGCTACCTTTATTTGGGAACATTAATAAAAATATATGTGGTTCATGGAGGCTTATTTTCTATCTTGAAATAACTTCATACAGTTTGAAAGTTTTCTTAAGAACAATTGCCTCATACATTTCCACCACACCAAACAAAAGTGAGTTATCCAAAAATTATAGATGTGTATTTGAGGAATCCTTATCATGAGACTTAAACCCTTAAATTATATTATTTTGTCTCAACCTCTCAAATTATTTCACAAAATATTATACCATAATAATGAATAGGTAAGGAGAAAGAGGATCCCCTTGTCAGATACCTCTCAAGTTTTGGAGAATCCCCACTGGGCATCCATTAAATAGAACATAAAATTAGGCCATATTCACATAATTAATTACCTAATCAATACAATATTTTGAAAAAAATTAAAAAAACTAATAATTTTTAAATAAAAATCCAATTTAATCCATCATAGGCCTTCTCTATATCTAACTTTAGCAACATACCTGACTTACCTTTTGATTTAAGGGTGTGAATAATTTCATGGATCATGATGACCCCATATAGGATTTGTTTTTTTTGTCACAAATATTCCTTATTTTTTTATATATTTTGAGAGTTAAAAAACCTTCAATCTCTTTTAAATGATCGTATACATAATATTACAAAGAGAAATTTGTTTGAAGTCAGTAAAAGAGACTAGATTTGATTTTTTTATAAAAAATACAAATAAATATACAATTCAAATCCTTGAGTAATTTTTTTTAAACTAGAGAATCATTCACCACTTGTATAATATCATAACCAAATATGTCCCCAAAAAATATGGAAAATATCTATAGGTAATCCATCCAAACTAGGCACTTTATTAGGTTCCATCAAATGAATGATTGCCTTTATTTATTCCTCAATAAAAGTCTTTATTAAATCCTCATTTTGTTGAGTAGGAATAAAATAGGATATATTGGATAATAAATTATCCATATTCTATTCATTCAACACATTATTTTAATGAAACAATTAAAATAAACTTACAATTTCAAGTTTGATCACTTTTGGATCATCTAGCATTAAACCCTCTAGATTCTAAATCTAAAACAAAATGATTTAAATATTATCTTAAAAATATGTATAAAAGTAAAATATTTATTTTTATATACCCCTAATTAATCCATGCCTCTATATATATTTTTTTCCAAAAAATATTTTCACGTAGATAAACCTCATGGAGCTTAGTAAGCAGTTCTTGTTCCTTATGAAGACATTTATCTATCATCGGAGAAATTATTATTATAATTCAAAACCATGAGTTTATATTCTAATAGAAATTTTTCATAAAAAATGTTTCCAAACACTATCTTATTCCAAAATTTTAAATATTATGTTTTCAAATGGAATTTTTGAGAAAACTTGAACATTCAAGACCCCGAGCCTAGTTCAAAGACATGCCACCACATTTTTAACTGGTCTCCAAAATAAAGATGCCTAAGCCACATTAAATAAAACTTAAAGGGACATATTTAAAACACCTTTTCCATCTTAATAGTCAAAGGAATTTTCAAATTATTATAACCTAAAAAACTAATAATAAAAGTCTCAACTAACTAATTACTCTATAAACAAGAAGGTATAATGAGTATTGTGTCCACATGTTAAGAAATTTTACTAAAACCTATTAATTTATTGTTATAGGTGAATATAAATAATTTTGGGGGAATATATAATAAATAAATGGAAGAAATAAAATCAAAGGAAATCCTTCTAATATTGTGATTGATTTGAGTATCCCCCATGTTTATTATAATAGCCCATTGATCTAACATATGTAATAGTTTTTATCAAGTTCATTTTTTATAAATAGAATTATTTGGACAATATGCATTTATAATAATTCCACAAATAATTTAATTATAAAACTAAAATTCATAACCCACCCAATTTGTACCCTTGAAAAGGGAATCAACTTTTAGTGAGGATAGACACCACAACAAACACAAACCACTTGAGTTACATTCAAAACTACTAATACATCATTTCCATAGTTTCCATTAATAAGTAAATAAGACTTATACCTCTTATATGAAATAGGAAATTAATCATATCTATAAATCAATCCTATCTCAGAGAAGATAGATCTTACTTACACTTTCAATTTGGGATACATTAGATAATCAGGGTTATGACCAATATGGCTAAACCTAATCAAGGGATATCTTACCAAAATAATATCAATAAGGAGGAATCCAAAGCCTCCATTTAAGTAAAATTATGTAATAACCCTAACTAGGTCCTATGTTTTCATATTCACTAAACTAATAACAAGTAAAGTAAAAATCTAATCTAGTGTTCACCAAACCTTGTGGCACAAAGTGGGGGTAATAAACACTAAAATTAAACATGCGTAGAAAAAATATACTCATGTCAATGCATATAGAATATTAATACATGAAAGATAAGTATAAACAAATATTTATATAATCTTATAAAGGAGGAACAAAGTTAGGAATACTTACCTTTGAAGATTAACTCATTGAGCCTTAATCTCTCCCTTAGCCAAGGTGATTCATAAGAGGTTGTTGTGGTATATAAGGATGACAAGGATAAATCATTTATAGGATAAAAAACATACACAAGATAAGATCTGTATCTCTAAATAAAGTATAAAACCCTAAGCTTACTCCTCAAGTAAAATGGTGGATAATCAGATGAATAATATATATTACTTATTCTCTTCATCATAAATGATAGAAATTATTATGTTTATATAGATAGATATAACCCTAAACCCTTACAAAAGTTTTGGATGACAAGGTTGACCTAAGATCATAATTGATAAAAAACTAACTAGGTCACGAACTAGGTTGGCCAGGGGTTGACCTAGTCCCTAATAAGTTTTGTTAATATGAATAAAAGGTTGATGAAACTAACATAGTCATGTAAATTGTCACAAAAGGGATTTAGGTTAGGGAAAGGGATAATGAAGGTGGAAAATTATATGAAGAGTGTGAAAAATAGGAGCCAAAACTTAGGGGAATGGTTTTTAGGAGACAAGTGTGTAGATAACAAGTGGCAAAAGGGAGAATAATCTTGTAAAACACCAATGGTCTACCCAACCCTTTTTTGGTACACCCTTTAGGGCATGCACTTAGAGATATTGAGACTCAATGGACTCCTAAAAGGGAAAGAGTGTCAATAATTGATAAAAGTTTGAAAATATTATGTGTATACTATGATCTAAAAATTTGACTCAAGAGAGGATGGTTAGTATTGTGTTAGTTTCAAAATGAAAACAAAATGAAAAAACACACTAACTAGCATAACATATCTAGGCCTAGACATTAGGGAGAGCTTAGTTAATAGACATGAATAAAAAAGACAACTAAAATGTAAAAGAAACCCTCTTTTACCTTCCTTGGATGCTTCAAAATTCTTGTTGTAGTGGCTTGCTTGGCTTGTGCTCATGAAGTCTTCATCAAAGGAGGATTGGCTATTTCCTCTTCTCCTTGGCACCTTGTGGCTTTGTCTTGGCTTGGATTGAAATCAATTATGCATGATAACACTAGTTTTATGAAGCTTTATAATCAATTCTGCATTATAACTTTACATTATTAAGACTTTGAAATGATGTTCATGGCCTCTCTATTTATAGATTTTTGAGAATGTCTAGAATCAACTTGAACCATCCATCGCAGGATTGAGATGTGTGGCTAAAGATTAATCCAATTATGTAATTAAAATTGATAAATTAGCTCATCAATATTTGGGATAAAGAAGCAATTAAAGAGACATGGATGGCTTTGATGAGACATGGGAGGCATGAATCCTAATATTTATGGCATTTATGGCCTAGGGATGTCTTCCCAAGAAATGAGGTCACCTGATAATGTAGATATTCAATATTTATTTACAAAACAAATTATTCAACAATTTTCCATGGATTTCTTGATTAGGATCTAATTTGGTTTAATTAGTTCTAAGCATGTTTAAGTACATTGTGCATAAATTACCCAAATTGATCAGAATGTCTTGTTATTGGTCTAAAATTTGACTAGATTGGAAGGCGATGTCAAATGCATTGGATCCATTATCCCATTTATGATGTTACCAACACCAAATAACAAAGGCATGTTTCTTGTGCAAGAAATTTGATAAAAAAGCACAATTTAGAGCACCTAAGTGCAAAATTGGCATTTTGACTCAAAATGATCTGATCAAAGTTAGCTAGCCCATAAATTGTATTTCCCTATTTAGTGATACCCTAGCCAAAATTGGCATTTGAATATGTTAGTTTTAAATAATTTAGTGCATTTTAGTGTTTTTAGGCCAAATTATGTGTTTTAGGTGGAAATTGGTCAAAATCCTAGTTAGAGGTCATTAGTGGCTAGATTTACGTGTCTTCAATTTCCCCCTATTTGGGAAGATGTTGCAAAACATAAGAAAATCAATGTCTTCTTAAATAATGAGAAAAGGCCTGTATGCCAACAAGAAGATGATGATTAAAGAACAAAGCTCCAAATTATTTTGGGAAGACTATGATGATTCCTCCTCAAGGGAGTGGCCATCACATTTGTTGATGGATAGTCCCTCAAAAAGAAACAAGAAGAAAGGTGGAATTAATTCATGGGCCAGATTAATCCAAATGAGAAAATGCTTGCATGCATTGTTGTAAAAAAGTTACTGATTTGACCAAAGGTGGTTATAATCAAGAATAAAAGTCAAAATAATGATTTGCCCATAGGTGGTTATAATCATTAAGAGGACCTAGATTGATTAAATATGATGGTTCCCCAGTTAGGGATGATTAGTAAGCATAACACAAGGATATAACCTAGAATACATATTAAAGATGAGCAGACATAAAATGATGAAAGAGATGAATAAAAGAATAAGATTAATCAATAAAAAATGATTTAGATGTACCTACCAATGAGGAGATGCACATCTTTATTAGTAATGATATAATTAGAATGGGTAATGGGTTGATTTGATCAAGATGGGTGAAAGGATTTTCCAAGGTACCAAAGAGAAACTTCTATGGCTCCATTGATTGTAGACCTTCGTGAAGCTAATTTTTGCTGTAGCATGTGATGGTAGGCTTAATGATAGAACACCATGAAGACTTGGTCAAAATATACATAAAGACTGACTCCTGATCTAATAAACACTTGAAAATAATAAACCTATGATAAAAACCATGATGATAATGTTGACATATGAATATGATAGACTCAAGAATAATGTGCTTAAGGAATCACCCAATTAACACATATAGACCGAGTCAAGGCAACAGTGCTAAAAATAAATAAATAGGCAAGTGAATAAAAAACAAATAGAAAAATAAATAAATAAACAACCTAAAATAAATAAATAGAAATCTTGAAAATAAAAGCAAAAGAAAGCATCCTAACAATGACCATGCCCCAGTAAGGCAGATTGAGGATAACTGACTAGGCTTAGATAGGAAAAATGTTTTTGGATTTTTGAAATGTTATGAATGTTTTTTAGGTTTTTGAGGTATCTTAACTTGCTAGAGAATGACAAGATACCTACATGTAAAATGGAAAGAGAATTTAGCTTAGGTTGCTCACAAAATGATGAGAGCATATGGAAATGGGGATTTAGGTGACCTCAACATGAATTGAGCATAACCCATATAGTCCTAAAATGACATCAATTCATAGTAATTCCATCCACACAAAAGGTGAGGAAAAACCAACTAGGTCCCAAAAAGTTCTTAAATCTGACAAATGGCTAGTCAAATGAAAATAATAATGGCAAAGTGATGCGACAATGCATGATAAACAAATGTTTCCCCCAATTGGCCCATAGGTGGTTATAAATAAGATACAAAATCTTAGGTCAATGATAATAACTTGCCCATAGGTGGTTATAATTAGTAGCAAGACTAGTGAAACACTAATTTTCCCATAGGTGGTTATAATCAAGTTCACATAAACAAACTTGATACATGATGGAAAATGAAAGATACCTTACCAGATCAACTGTCACACTAATTTCATAGAATGTCATTATAAACATGGATTGGATTGATTATTTAAACTTGATCAGAATCCTCCCATAAAAAGGTGTAGGAAGAACCAAATTAACTAAGATCAAAATAGGATTGGGTAAGATGATTAAAAATAGGCTTTGGTCTAAATAGGAATAAAATGATAGGATGTATAAAATGGTAAGAGGGTTTGCCCCCAAGTGATGGGGTGAATGATAAGATACATGATAATGGAAAAAGGATATGTAAAAATGGTAATGGTATGATAATGTGAAATGATATGGTACTCGATTGTTCTTATTGATAGGGAGATGCACATCCTAATCAAAAAATGATACAAACAAAATACTTGATCATGTTAATTGTTATCCCACACCTCATCTGAATAACTACCTTGTCAAGAACTAGATTCCAATTTGGTTATCAAGAATGCTTTTGTGATCTTCATTGGTCATTGATTTTGATTCCTTAAAGCATCGAGACAAGGAATCTTTATGGCCTCTATAAAGGAAAGTGCAGCCATGGATGGTAAATAAGGACAAATAATGGATGGTAGATTTGATTTTGAAATGGAATGGCAGATGATAATGGAATGTATAATGGTGGGGAAACAAATGAAGATTGAGACTTTTAGTCACACGTAATGTTGTTGTTGGTGGATTAAACATAGCTTTGGTTTTGGTAGGGCCAAAGACTTGTTCTCTCAATAGGACCACCACATTTTTTTGTTGTTTGATCTTGAGAGTAGCTACCATCTGATTAGGTTGTAGGTAGGAAGCTATTTTAATTTTATCTTTGATTTTGTCTTCATCAAGTAGTGAATAACTTTTATGCTTAGTTATTGGTGTCTCAAAGAGTTTTTCACCAATAAATTTGTCTTGATTGTCCCATGGCACCTTCAAGAATGTTTCACTAAGGAATGTTGACTTTTGACTTTGATTGTCTTCTAGCACTTTTGAAAAAGTTTTAGTAGAAGATTTTATGTTCTAACTTTGATTATCCCCTAACACCTCTAAAAAGGTTTCACTAAGAGAGGGTTCTTCTACTATATGAATATGGTCTTAGCCTCTTTGTTCTTCTTCAACTACTATGTCATCATAGATGTAGTTCAAATAAGTGTGATTCTATCTGTCCCAATCGAAACTGGTGGGAGATGGAATGTCAATGATATGACTATTTTGTTTGATGTTAATGGCCTATGGAATGGTAATATAAAGGGGAAAGGTTACATAATCTTTGTAGAAGATACTAGGATAACTTGTGTTTAAGCTAAAGTACTCATCCTCAAAAACCATAGAAGGATCACAAATGTATTCCAATTGATTTGAAAGGCATGTGTAACTAATGTTGTAACATCCATGAACATATTCTTCTTCTAACTCTAATTCTAACTCAAGGGACTCTGAATTTGATGTTGAGACTGATGTTGATTTTGATGCTAAATCTAATGTCAGTTCAAGAATAGAACCTAACTCTAACTCTAATTCCTCATCTAATGGGTACTCTATTATAATGATGTCTTGATGAATATTTGGTATTGGATAAGTAATGACCTGTGATGACATAATGGGCTCCACAAAAACTAGTTTGTCATAGTGGGACTCCTCTAGGATGGGAAAAAGCAGGGATAACTCCTTAGAGACTAGCTTATCAATAAGAGGCTCTTAAAAAATAGGCACATGGTCAAGGTAATGATTTACCCAAAGGTGGTTATAATCATTAAGAAGTGACTTGATAATGAATAACTCATTAGTGTGAAACTCCTTGACAACTGGTATAGGATCAATAGAAAATTCATCACATGATGACTTATTACAAATGTTTGATTCAACAAAAATATCTCAAATTGATTGGTTATTTTGGCCTTGGTTTCTAATGAGTTGGAAAATACCAATTTTAAACATAGCTTGGTATTTTAATGATTGGATTGATTGAGGTTTGGATGGGATTGGTATTGGAGGAAGAATGACTTATGGTTGGATAATGATAGGGAATTAGGGATCATTATTTATCACATGAGCCAAAAGATGAAGTCATAAAATGGTAATGATAGGGTGGTGTGGAACTTGATTGCTTGCACAAGCCAAAATACTAGGTCCTATAATGGTGAAGGGGTGTTATGGAGCTTGGTTTATTGCACAAGCCAAAGGACTAGGTCTAGCAATGGTAATGGTATTCCTTAAATATTGTAGAGCTAGATAAATCATATAATCTAAAGGAGGGTTAGGAGTATTTAATTATTATATAATAAAAGGATGTCATGGAACTTGATTTCTTGCACAAGCCAAAGCATCCAAGTCTTCCTCATAAACCATATCATCCCAGTTGAGAGTTGGCTCATAAGCTAGTTCTTGACTATGTTCCATGTATTGATTATTATAAAGATGGTACAAATTCATATATCAAACAACATTATCTATAGTTGGGTCTTCAAATTCTTCCTCATAAGCCTCTTCATGCCAATCAAGGTCTCGATTTGGATTTTGTGGATTTTGACTATGTTCCCCATATGGAGTATTATAGGGAGAATAATAAAACTCAGAAAATATTTATTTATAGGGGTTCCTAGTGGGATTTTTTGTGGCCATTATATCATAAGTTAGATTTTACATGACTCCACCATAAGTGTAATGAGACATATCTGCGTAAATGATAAAATCTCTAAAACAAAAAGGCTTAAAGTTCTATAAACTCTGAAAAACTGTCCAAAGGACAAATGGTTCAAACTCGGTCTAACTTGGTCAAAGGGGTGGATTTGTATCTCCAATATGGTTTAAAAGTAGATTTTTAACTCCAAAATGGTTTGTGATAAGACTTGTCATAAAATAGCCTAACATCAAATGTCTAATTTCAAATATCATACACACAAAAGGTCAAGCATCTGAATAAAAATTGGCATCTCAAAGGTCTAGGTCAAAGTGTTCCAAACAAGGTCTAAACTAGGAAAGGGAAAAGTTGAGTTTCTAGGTATTTTGTCCAAATGCAGAGTCAAAATCTAGGCTTAAACAAATAGGCATATATTAGGACTTTTGGCCAAATGACATCAAAATCTAGACTTGAAACAAAGGCTGATGTGAATCTAATCTAACAAGTTTGGAAATAACTTTGACATAGACCTGAAAAATAGATTCAAACATAAACATGACCAGTTGACATAAGGCATAAGATAAAAGGCTCTTTGAGAAAGACTGTGTTTTCTCAAATAAAAGTAGAAATAATGATAAAGATAGGTATTGAATAAAAAAACCATCAATAGTTTTCAAACTTGGGTAATCAATTAATTGAATTTATGCAACCCAAAAGAGAAATATCTATGTATCAACCCAATGAATTAAGGCCTAATTAGAAATCAATCAATATTTGAATCCAAACTTGACAAGGTTAATTGAAAACTCAATGTTGAAAACTAGGATTTGGCCAAACAAGTTAGATAAGATCAGACATCATGACGGTACATGACAAAGGTCTAAATGGTATACATGACATAGTTTTAAAAATAGTTTAGATACAATGGTAAATAAGTCTTGAAATAAATTAAAGATCCTAGTGGTTTAATCATACTTAAATAATGTGGTCAATGTTATTTTGAAAGACTCAAAAGGCTCAAAATGTTTTGACATAAATTGGGCAGCATAACGCTACCCTCTGTAACTCAAATGACACACACACAAAAAAAATTAGTAAAAATTTCAAGGCATAAGTGTAGTGTAAAATGACCAACATAATGCCTTTTTAGACAAAAGAGTGATGTATAGACAAATTGGTTTTGTCATGGCTTTATAAACAAATAAATAATTTTTAGTCTCAAAATATACCAAATGATAAAATGATCCAACAATACACTAATTATAATCATCCAAATCCTAGCAAGCGTATGGCAATGTGGGGTTGACTAAACTAGTAAGCTTTTGAATGTTTCTAGGGGAATTAATTACAGAATGAAGTTCACATCAAATAATGTAAAAGAAAAGCATGGAAATTGGGTGACCATGGCATTGGCTAGTTGTAAAAAGGTCTAGTCATTTTTACAACCACTACATGCTACCATTTGCTCAGTGTAGTGCAATGTCCAAATGTAGATACATCCCATGTGCAACTCCAAATGAGTAAGTGAAGTCAATGCCAGGAGATGAAACCCTAGGTAAAATATTCCCTAAAGAACTCGTGGGAGGTAATGGCATGCCCCTCATAAGACAAGATGTAATGAAATGAAAGACATAAAAAGAAAGACTTTAGGGTCATTTTCAAAGTCACCCAAACTTTGACAAGTTTTTGGGGAGTGCTTTAGATGACATTATTTCTAAGCCTTGGACTAAGATTTGTGTAATGAGAATGGTGCTTTTGATTCTAAGGGTTCCCTAAAAGGGACAAATGGAAGATAATACACATAACAACCCTTTCTTTGCTAAACAAAATTAGATCAAACAACTATTGAAGATAAAAATGACAAGTTAATTCAATTTTAAGCCCAAATGAAAGATTTGGTGGTGTTAATTTGACCCCTTGGTCTTAAGATTGTGAACTTTGAAAACATTCATTTAAGAATCTAAAATTTTCACTAAGTACCAAAACAAGGTTCCTAATTGATTTTAAAAGCATTCAAAAAGTGGTCTAAAACATGATTTATCAAATTTGAAATCCGTTGGTTATCTATCTACCCTTAAGGCATCACCCCAAAAGCAAATATGTTAGATTAGAAACATTTTAAATAGATTTTCAAAATTTTGTGAAAAATCTATGAAAATTGAATCTAAACTAATGCCAATTTTTGAAAATTTAGGAGAAAACATGTGGTTTAAAAAAATCATCCAATAAAATAGAGTTTGTATGACCCCAAACCAAACATTTTAAAATGGCCTATTTCTTTCTCAAGTTTGTGTTTTTAAGAAAAACACAGTGATCAACGTCATTTATATAACTGATAATGGTTACACTTACTAATTGGTGATGATTATCTAATGGACATCAATTATACTAATAGTGATAGCTATCTAATTGATAACGGTTTTATTAACTGGCGTTGGTTACTATGTAAAATTGTGGCAAAGAAAAATGGCAAAACAAAGTTATAAAATCAAATTAAAAGATTTTTAATTGTCTAAATGAAGATTTTAAAGTTGCATAATGATCGTGTTCATGTGTGGGATGCATCTAGTCCCACTGAGTGTGCCATATGTGATCTAATAATTTGACTCAAGAGAGGATGGTTAATAACATGTTAGTTTCAAAATAAAAACAAAATGAAAGAAACACACTAACTATCATAACATCTCTAGGCACTAGGGAGAGCTTAGTTAACAAACATGAATAAAACATACAACTAAAATTCAAAAGAAACCCTCTTTTACCTTCTTTGGATGTTCCAAAATGCTTGTTGTAGTGGTTTGCTTGGCTTGTGCTCATGAAGTCTTCATCAAAGAAGAGTTGGCTATCTCCTCTTCTCTTTGGCACCTTGTGGCTTTGGCTTGGCTTGGCTTGGAATCAATTTGGCATGATAACACTAGTTTCATGAAGCTTTGTAATCAATTTTTCATTATAAATTTGCATTATCAAGACTTTGAAATGATGTTCATGGCCTCTCTATTTATAGATTTTTGAGAATGTCTAAAATCAAGCTGAACCATCCATCTCAGGATTGAGATGTGTGGCTAAGGATTAATCTAATTATGTAATTAAAATTGATAAATAGGCTTATCAATATTTGGGATAAAGGAGTAATTTAAAAGACATGGAGGGCTTTGATGAGGCATGAGAGGCATAAATCATGATATTTGTGGCATTTATGGCCTAAGGATGTCTTCCCAAGAAATGAGGTCACCTGATGATGTAGATATTTAATATTCATTTCCAAAATAAATTATTTAACAAGTTTCCATGGATTTCTTGATTAGACTCTAATTTGGTTTAATTATATGTAAGCATGTTTAATCACATTATGCACAAATTACCCAAATTGATCAGAATGCCTTGTATTGGTCTAAAATTTGACTGGATTAGAATTGGAAGGTGATGTCAGATGTTTTGGATATGTTATCCCATTTAGGATGTTACCAACACCAAATAACAAAGGCACGTGTCTCATGTAATAAATTTGATAAGAAAGAGCAATCTAGAGCACTTAGGTGCAAAATTGGCATTTTGACTTGAAATGATCTAACTAAATTTAGCTGGCATGTAAATTGCATTGCCCCATTTAGTGATACCTTGGCCAAAATTAGCATTTGAATATGTCAATTTCAAATCATTTAGCATGTTTTAGTATTTTTAGGCCAAATTATGTGTTTTAGGTGGAAATTGGTCAAAATCCTAGTTGGAGGTCATTGGTGGCTAGATTTAGATGTCTACATATACATATGCCCCACTCAAAGCTCATCATGTGTCATGTAGGTGCAACACAGGATGGTGCTTCAGGAAAAGAAGATGATGACACATAATGTTGATGTTAAATAAAGTGTAGTAAGGAGCAAATAAGAGAAATAAAAGGAAATAATTTAAAAAAAATACCTTTACTTACCTTAGTTCTATAGATAAATAAAGAGATGTGGGAAAGGTGAAGGTATTTTATGTGAAGAAAATTAGGCAAACTTGTATATATTAGTGAAAAGAGAAACAAATCATTTTTTTTGAAACTTAGGCATACAATAGTTATAAATATTCTTGATGACATTAGGATTCTAGAACATTTTATATTTTGGAAAAGGAGTTATTAGGAACAAAGATATGATCAAAATAAGGAATCTAACGATAAATTTTTGAAGGGTAAATAATTTTGAATATTAAATATAAATAGGGTGAAAAAGAATTCATTTACTATTAGTTGTTATTTTGAGAAAAATAGAGATCTGAGAGACCTAGTGAGACCCTAGAGAGTCAGGATGGTGAGGAGATGATAGTTAAGATGGGGAGGAGGCATAGTAGCCGCAATGAGTGTAACATAAGTAAGCAACTAAAAATTTCAAATTTTTGAGAAATTTTATTTGAAATTGAGTGGTTTATAGAAATTTGATAATTATGCAAAATCTAGATACTGGAATGAACCCTAAGAAAATTTTAAGGACACTAGGGGTTAAATAAGGTAGTAGTTAGGAAGAAGTCAGAGCAATACATGCCTAAGGAATTTATGGTAATTAGTCAAAAATTTATTGCAATGAATGAATAAGGTTGAATAGGTTGACTTAGTTTTTAGAAGACAAAATATTAAGGGGGTGACTTAGTAGTACATGGTTGACTTATTTTGTTGAGGAAGAGGGATGATATTGTTCTATTTGGATAACTTAGCTATTTTTGAAGTGGTCAATATAGTACTACTGAGTAGAAAGAAGGTTGAATTAGTATTGTTAAGTCAAAAGGTGGTTGACTTAGTACTATATGGCAAACTTAGTTATTTCTTAAGTGGTTGATATAGTAATGATAGGTAAAAAAGGGTCAATATAGTACTATTAAGCCACAAGGTGGCTGACTTAGTTCTAAAAGGTCGATGTAATTTGAAAATAGGTCAAGTTGGTAAAAAATGAATAAATTAAAGCAAATTAATTTATTTTTTTGAAATTTAAAAGAATATATTTTGATTATGAGTGACATGGAGGTCTAATACATCCTTTATTATTTGATATTTTGTAGAGATGATGGAGATTTTGGCTATTAGTTGATGCTTCATGGTTATCAGATTTACTAGAGAACTCAATGGATGTGGATAGAGATAGATTGGTCGCATTGGGATTAGGAGGCATCATGAAAATGGGGCATATTATATTGAGTGTGGATCTTGTGGTCATGTTCCTTAAAGCATGGGAGTGTTTGACCAACACATTTAGATGGGTAGTGGATGAGGATACCATAGATGTAGGTATCATATTGGAGGATGTCTATGAATTAATTGGACTACCTATAGGGGGACATTAATGATCATAGGGATATCAAATGACTAAGATGAGAGATGATCACTAGCTCAATGGGCAAAATGATTAGATAGGATTTACCCAAGACTGAGGGTGAGTTTGTTTGATGTTTATATTACATATATTCTAAATATTTTAAATTCTATGATAGGAATTATGATAATATGAATGTTGTGTCATAAGTCAAAAAATAAGCTATGACTATATGCAATAGTTTTGTGTCAGTCCATATTGTATCAAGGGGAACTCTATGATTTAGGGTCTATCATTTGGGTTTAACTCATGCATGATATGTGGAATTATGATAATATGAATGTTGTGTCATAAGTCAAAAAATAAGCTATGGCTATATGCAATAGCTTTGTGTTAGTCCATATTGTATCAAGGGGAAATCTATGATTTGGGGTTTATCATTTGGGTTTAACTCATGCATGATATGTATATGATGCTATCTAGAGGGTAGAATACCATAGTACTAATTGTATTATTGAGTACCTATATATATATGATAGGTTCTTGATGTATCATCTAGCTAGGTTTCCCTATGTGGTTGATGATTGGTTACCTCGAGTTGTGTGGTAGAGATAAGATCAGGTGGTATAGGTCATGTCCCACATGAAAACACTATAGATAGTCACATAAATAGAGATCATGTGGTAGGATTATGCATATATTGTGACTGTTTAGCTGAGTTGGGTGATTATAGTGCTAGGTTTGGCATGGGTGTAAATAATGAGCCATTATACCTGGTGGGTAGAGTCATAGCCAATGGCATGCTTTCCAAGATAGTTCAAAATCCAATACCTAATGTATATGATAGTGGTGCCTACATCTTGGGCATAACATGAGAGAAATCCTAAGGGGAGGAGGATGAGGAGCACTAGTTGAGAGACTAGAGATCAGACCGTGATGTGTGAGACCATAGACTGGTCAAGCATGATAGCTGATAGATGGAGGAGAGGACATGTATGTGGATATAGGGGTGTAGAAAGAACCATATCTAAAACCACAATAAGAAGAGAAGTGATCACCTTAATTTTACCATTGATGGAGATCCCAATGGTGATATTTGGTGCAAAGGGTGGTTTTTTAGGATGACCCATCAATTGGCCTAGGGTAGATCTATTTTATAGAGGCACCATTGAGAGGCCCAAGATGTGTATGGGTGGTGAATCTAGGTTTTACTTTGATTGGGAGGCATCCCATAGACAAGGTGCTCAGAGGGCAAGCTAATGGAGATACTATACTTAGTGGATGAGCAGATGGGGATATAGTGGTTGGTGACACTATGATAGGTGATAAATATCATAATTTTTAAAATTTGTGATATAATACTAGTTATATATATGTGATGGATAGATAAATTTTGAGATGTATATGTGATCTAATATCTATCTAGTTTGATTTTTATATATCCTATAGATGAGGAGATCAGATGGGAATCCTTGGTTATGGGAGTGCACCATGATATTCTATATGGGGTACTACCACCATATGACCCCACCACATTGGATGATGATATGGTACCATTTCCCCTAGTTCAGGCAGGCTAGTTTAGACTAATGGGTGAGGACACGAGGTAGATATAGGCATGTGGAGATGGATTGCATCCACCAACAGTGGTGGGAGTAGGATATCTACAAGCTTGGTGGGCCCTAACTTAGGAGATAGGTTCACATGTGGCTACCACTATCTAGTTGGGATAGGTACAGGCCTAGGTGGCCAACCTATAGGGATGGGTAATAAGGTTGAGAACCTGGACAACCTTATTACATCATACTATGAAGAGGGGATAGTCTGAGGCATTTATGGGTAGTGTGGTTAGGCCATGAGATAGACATGATGGGGCCCAACCATAGAGATAGAGAGATGTATTTTTTTACTATTTATATTCAAAACACATGATATATATAGAGATATTCTATTTTGATAGTTGGATGTTGATCTTATGTGTTATATTATGGTTGTCGTTGTAGATGCATGAATATATTTCATTCTAGTACATGTATTTTGTTTTTATTGTATATGCTATAAAAAATATATGAGTGGTATTTTATTTTTTGGAATTTATGTAGTACACATGCATGGTTAAAAATAAATAGGCAAAAATACTTGGAAAAGTATAATTAATCATAAACAAATGCACTACACACTATATCACAATGGGAAATTGTAATAAAAAAACATGACTAAGTATAATAAACCAAAAATGTGGTAAACAAGAGGGAAAAATGTTTTTAAACCATGAAAAATATTGGAACCAAATTAAAATAAGTAAAATAATACTAAATCACATTGGGAAGTATGAAAATAATGTAATAAAATGGAAAACATGTGAAAGACTAACGATACAAAAAACAAATCAATTAAGTCAATCAATCATATTAAATCACATTGGGAAGTATGAAATATAAATAAAATTTGTAAAATGGGTTCAAATTATTTGTACTAATTCAAGTTGGGAAGTATTAAAAACTTTAAGAAAAATAGTAGGATTCTTACTGTCAATCAAAAATAATAAGATAAAAGTGAAAGATTAATGAACTAAGCATAATACATACTAAATCAAGATGGGAAGCATGTCAATGATGTGTAACTCATAATCAATCAAATATTATCTCATATTTGACACATGTAATTTCATTATGACTTGGATATTATAAATTTTTGTGAGGAAGGTTAGGTCCTATCCATGGTCTTACATTAAAAATCACAAAGGGAACACCAATGAAGTGGAAACAATGTGAAAATATGGAAAAAAAGGATGCTTAGAATGGTAATGTGAAAATTTATAAATTTGTGAGGAAGGTCTGGTCCTTTCTAAGGTCTTACAATACAACTCACAAATAGAATCCCTAGGGGAGTGATCAATGAACAAAAAATATTTCTCAAGGGGAAATATTAGGGTTGTAGGGAGTGAAAAAGTTAATGTAAGAAGCATAACATAGGCTTCTTATGAGAATATCTTAGAAAACATGAGGTACATTTAGGACACGAGAAGACACTAAATGACTAGTGACCATTAATATACAAAGGACACCTATTCTCTATAGGCACAAAAGTTATGTAGGCAAATAAGTTTGGTACTAAGATCAAATAATTTTAGAGATTTTGAACAAGAAAATTAAAATGAACTTACCTTCCCACAATGTGTTCCTCGTTCCTTAGGACCCCTTACATATCTTTCAATCTACTAAAAATATTAGGTGATTAAATGAGAAAGTATGTAGCATTAAAATATTTGTTTATTTTCCTTTTCTAATCTACTGGCCTATCATACCCTTATGGACCTCAGCTCTATCATGAGGCCAACTATGGATTTTGAGCTTTGATTAGAGAAAGGATATGTGCTTAGAATCACGTCTTTTAGTGTGATTTGACTTTTGAAAATTTTGAATGTTCCTTTTAAATCATTGCCTTTTTTAAATGATTTTTATTTTGAATATTTATGGATTTGAATATTCCTCCTCCATATAGAATAGGAATGACCAATCATGAGAGATAGAATGATACACATGAATTAGCTTTAGGCTTTGGATAAAAGAAGCTAAGTATCTAAAGATATGATTGACTAGAATACTTAGGCTTAAATATGAATTGACATGTTATCTTAAGTCTTAACCATGTGTATGCTTGGTTTGTGAAAGGGAATAAAGGGGAAGAAGGGGAGATCCAAAGTGGACTAGTAAAAAGAGATTGTAATGAGATGAATTGTTTGCTAACTGATCAGATAGTAAATAAATAACGACTAAATGGAGCAAGGTTTGTATACCCAAGTCATAATAATAATATTCATGTTTATAGAGATAATATAGAAAATGATCAGAAAAAGAACAAGGTAACCATAAGAAATGAACTTAAGAAGAACAAGTATGTAATTATGAAAAATAATCCACAAGAGAACATAAGAATAATAATGATAGCATAAGCAACATATAGTGAAAAACAAAAGTCACCATGTAATAAAAATAAGAATTTGACACAATGTCAAATGATATAAAATAGATAAATATAAATTTGGAGCACATGTCCAATCCAAATGAAGAAATAAATGTAAGAACACCATGCTTGTGTTCATAAGTACTAATATATTTGTCCACACATATTATCCATAACATATGATAAGTATCTATTAAGTTGAATGTGTAATACATATAAAGTTTCATTGATCTTTAGGGAAAGTTGAGAAAATACTTCACATTGAATCTCTTCGATGGAGAATGTAAGAATGCCTAAAAGATTGTGTTGATGAGGGCTATTGTGTAGGGAATGTTCAAGAGAAATAATGGGAATAAACTTAATGGGAGATGAAGGGGTCACTGGTAGAGAAGGTACCATTGGAGAAGGAGGATCCATAAGTGAGGAACTCACAAGTGGAGAAACTATAGGTGGAGGAGGGACCATAGGTGGTGGAGCCACATGAGAAGAAGGGGGAGCTTTATTCAGAGGGTGACTTATGGGAGGAAGGGTAGTAGGCACAAGAATGGTCATGAGGTGAGCCTTAATATGTTACTAAAGGATGTGGCATATATTAGTGTGATGAGTACCACATTAGTGATATAAATAATATACCTCTCCATATTTGAGAATATATTCAAGTAACACTTCTGGGGGAGGTATAGCCTTATCTCTAGGTTGAGGAGTGGTGGGATGCAAGGTGTTGATATATTATTGTAACTTATGATAATGTGTGGATGAATTATTATCTATGATATGGAAGAAATAAATATGCTTATGAGTAGGCTTAGTAGGTGTACTCATAGGAGGGGTGGAAGTGGAAGTTGAGAAAGATTGGTATAATGAATAGTATCCAGTCTAGTGATTGAAAACTTTTTGAATATCACAATATGGATTATCAACCCATTTGGTAGGCAAAGGAGTAAGCTATGGTAAAGGGAGAAAATCATATCCAAGGGAAGGTGGGGCTAGTGGAGAGATTGGGTAATGCTCGACTGAAGGATAAGTATGATAAAAAATAGGAAGAGACTCAACTATAGATGGAATAAAAATAGGATCCAAACTAGGTTCTACTAAGGGAGGGGTAGGATGCACATAAGGTTGAAGTAAAATCATAAGCATGTTAGGGATAATTTAGTTAGAGAGGTCTTGGTATCTAGCAAAGTGATAGGGACCAAACATAGCATGATCCATAAGTATACTCCTATGAGGTTTGTTAGAAACTAGAGGTGTGTGCACCATCTCTAACCTACAATCAAAAGGAAAAATACTAAACTTAGGAATGATATATTATGGAATACTAGAAGATATACTGAAATGCTAAAGTAAATAGGAATGAAAATGAATAATTTTAGCATCTCGAGCTTAAAAAGACCTCATAAAAATGGATAATATAAGGTATAACCATCATCATAATTAGGTGTATGAAGATAAATGGAATAGGTAGGGATGACCTAGTCATTTGATGTGGTGTGATGAATGGAATGCCAAGTCTTAGTTAAGACAATGGGTATATCATCACTAGGTGATTGACATGAACTAGGTTGTAAAGAAGGGGGAAGTTAAGAAATGAGATGAGGTGAGAGAACTAAGGTTTTAATATTGAGATTGATCTCATAAGGGTCATCATCATCAAAATATAGGTTAGGGGGTATATTCTCAATGATTTTTGGGTGACCATTGTAACCTCAGGTAGAATTGACAAGAAAGCTAAATCATTGAGATTGATGAAATAGAATGCTTGGCAAGGGTTTACGGGTAGAATCTTGAATATGCCAAAATCTTGGAATTTTAATAAATTATAAGGATTAGTGTCACCTTAAATCCTATATATGGCTCCATTATGAGGAATTTTTACACATTGGCAAGTGGAAGAGATAACTGCTCTCATGTGATGAGTCTATAGACTACCAGGAAACATGTTATAGGATATAATAAAGTTGAATATCATCACCTTAAAAAAAATGGTGATAGGTGGGATGGTAATGGGGATCCACACACAACCAAAGGGAAGCATTTACCTTTGGTCACGGCCTTGACATGTGCTACATGTGGACTTAAGATTACATTCAAAATATCCAAAGGTTTTGATAAATTCAAGAGAGGTAACACAAGTAATAGAACCCTCATCAATCAAGGCATGCTTGACTTGGATATCACTGATTTAGACACTGATAAAAAGAGAAGGATCATCTATATGAAGTAAAATCTCATCGAGGATCATAGAATGAATGGGGAATTTGAGGGAAATAGATGTGTCTATTGTTTCATCAACATGTATGGAAATATATTTATATTATTGTAAAATTCTATCTTTAGATTTGGATAAAGTGGATTCATGTCCTACTAGGGGATGATGAGGGATATTCATTTCAAACAAAATCTACATAAGATGATTATAATGATGCAGAGGGGTCCACATAAGTTTAAGAAATGGGATTTGAGATGGGAGATTATTAATAGTTGTAATAGGATCCCACTCATCATAACCCATAAGGGGACTATTGTAAAGAGATGCATAGTGTTAAAGGATATCCTTAGAAAGAGGAGATAAAGTGCATGTGAATTTATGTTGACAAGATGCAAAACATTTATTTGGAGGGCAAGTTTGTTGATTGTATTGAGAAGATGGGTTATTTGATTTAGGTTTAGTTTAAGAATAAGTGTTGATAGAAATTTGAGTATCATTGATGATGGGTAAAGAGGTTAGAGGAATGGTAGAAATGGTATGATAAGTCTTATACAAGAGAGGTGTTGGGATTAGTTCATCAAAAGATATAAGGTCTTCTTTTCCCAAAATTTTTAAGTGAGTTGGAGAAGAGTATTGGATAACATGATATGTATGAGGTAGTTGAGGAGTGTGGATGGGATAAAGATCAATAAAAGAAACCACCCTTCACATACTAGTCATATTGGCCACATTCTCTTGAGGATTGCGGCAAAGAAGACTATACACATTATTGGTAGAAAGGTTAGGCTTATCTTGGTGATTTGGAAGAGGATTTTTATAGATGGCCAAATGATCATTAGCTTGGTTCAAAGCTTGAGATTTATTTTGCATTTCATGGACTTTGAAGGTGATGTCATAGGATTGTTGGCATTTATGAATGATAGAATCATGATCAAAATTAGGACCTAGAAAGAAATCCATAGCCAAATATAATTTTTCCTATAAGTTTCATGAGAATGAACCCAACTAGAGTGAAACCAACAAAATTTATTAGGATCATACGAAGATTTCATGGGTTGAGTGGGATCAAGTTATCATAAAAGAGGCCTTTGTAGATTTATTTAAATTATGATAAGGATAAAGGTTTATGAACATTGATGTTATTAGTTGAAGATAAATGAGGATTAGTGACGTGGTTGGGAAGGGAAGCTTGTTCTAGAGTTTAGTTGGGAAAAACAACTTGAATAGTATGAATGGTATCATAAGAGTCGGTGACACCATCATTAGTAGCATGATGATTCTTATTCTTGATTAATATGCGAGTACCCATAAAAGGCTAGGATGGATATAATTAATGCATAAGGAAATCTTGGCATTTGGATTGGTCAATGGCCTCTTCCAAATTACATGGAGAGAGAGAGAGAGTCTAGACTTGATATTACAACTTGGGGAAAAGAGCATTGGTAAATATATGAAATAGGTTGTCATCCACTATATTATGCTCACATTTTTTAGACAGGGTCTTCCATCATTTGATGAAATCTTGTGTGGTTTCGATCTCAAGTTGTTTACAATTGATAAAATGGGCCAATGTATTCTCAAGGAAATCACTAGTATGGAACTCTTGGACTAGAGCATTGACTAAATATTCCAAACTAGTGATGGAATGAGATTTGAGTTGGTTGTAGCAATCTAAAGCATCACCCATGAGATTCTTTGCTAATAGTTTGGTAGCAGTAAAAGTATTTAACTTAACCCAATCTTTGTATAGATTTACAAATATTTTTAAGTGGATATTAGGATCAATTGACTCATTGTAAGTAATGGTAGGGGTGATACCTCCTATATCAATATTATCAACTTGAGATGTAAGAGGCTCATTTTGAAGATGCTTAATTTTTTTGTTAATAAGATGAGGTTGGTAGATAATATTACCATGAGAATCTCAAAGTAGAGGTGGGGAAGCATTTTGGTGGTGCGTGCCTCATGGAACCTATAGAGGGTGGGTTTGAAGATGGAGAAGATGATTTTTCATTTGCATCATTTGATTTGTATTTTTATCTTGGAAAGCATTCATTTGATTAAGAGTATGTAATAGGAGTCGATGGGTTTGGTTTTTATTATTGGCATTGTGTGAAGCATTGGAATTAGAATTAATATCTTGGGTACCCCTATGGGTGTTAGTAGTAGATTGAGAATAATTATTGGTGAGGCACTAGTGGCATAATTTTCTAGTGTGGCAAAATATGGACTAGTAGAGGGATGATAAGAAGCAACACTAGAGGCATGATCACCATGGGTAGAAAATGATGCACTAGTGGAAGAATTGAGAAGAGTGGGTCTTGGAAGAGGCCCAATACTACCATGTTAGTAGAGATAATAGGCATGGAGGTGGAATAAATCAAAGAGGAAGATGTCATGGTATGAAAAGGGGTCAAAATAGAGGGAAGAGGATGAGAAAAAAAAATCTAGTATCTATAAATCTATGTGAGAATGTGGGAGAAGGAGAATGGCGATCTTCAACTTGACCACTTATCATGAGATGATAAATAGTAGAAGGATATTTTCCTTGATGTTGAGGAAAATCATTGATAAAGAAGAGAATTTCTTGTGTATACTCTAATTCAGGTTGATCTTAAAATGAGAAGAGAGGATTGTAAAGTGAAGAGGAATGAGGAAGGGTCCCATCATTTGTAGTGTGAGTGGTTATGTGCACATTAATCTCATATAGGGTAGGAGCCACAAGATGCTTATGGGAGAACCTCTTGGGGTTAATGAGACTCATCATATCTATTAAATTCAACTCAATGTTATATTCAAAGAGGAATTTCATGATGAAGGAGAGAGAGAGATTAGGGAAGGAAAAAATGATGTAAAATAAAAGAGATACAAAAGTAATATAAGAGTACAAAGTCAACCAGGTTGACCTAGTACTATAAATAGGGTATGAGACTGAGCCAAAAAAGATACAGATTTGACCAAGTCAACTTAATACTATTAGACAGAAGGCAAATGAGTATAGAGTAAACCAATTCAACTTAGTAATATAAATAGAAAAACATATAGTTTGATAGGGATAGAAAGTCAACTATGTCAACTTAGTACTATAACCTAGTTAGCAAAAAGGAGTACTAGGTCAACTAGGTCAATGTAGTACTAAAATAAGGGAAAAGTGTAGTCTATAAGAGATAATGTCAAATAAAATGATAGTGTGCTAGAAATAGGTAAATATTTTTCAATGCAATTGAATCAATAAGTGAAATCAAACACACAAACAATTGGATCAATGAGAATGATCCGATTGGCACATAACACAAAACCTTGCACCAACATTGGCCAATATAATTTTTTGAAATACAAAATATAATGAGCAGAGAGAAAGTAGTCAATTGAAAATAAAATTATAAACAAGTGGTCATATTTAGTGTTTTTAAATTATTATTAAGTGTTATTTTAAGTGTGATAGGGAATTTGGCTAAAAATAGGGGACTAAAAATTAGTCTATTGATGGTTTTAGGATATTTAAGCTGAAAGGGATCTATGTTGGCAATGATACTAGTTTGGTATTAGGGCCTACCCCATCACTTCACAATCCCATAGTGATAATGGTGTTAGGTGCTTTGACAACATATACCATTAACCACATGTTTATACTTGGCCAAAAAACCAAATTGGCTTCTCCCTTGGTGATGAAATACAAGTAGGTAGGCCTTGGGAAGACAAATGCTAAATGCATTTTGAAGTTTGTGTAATTTTATAGTGTTTGGAAGAAGATAAAAATAGTGTAACTAAATGGAAATGAAAGTGTGAATTAATTACTAGTATATAGTTTTTAACTCCCAAATTAAGAATGGTATAGATTTAGTTCAAATGACACTGTATGCAAACATTACAGAACATAGTTGATAGGGTCATTACTATTCTATAGAAGCAAAAGTCTTTAAGTAATAATTTAACCAGGTCTACTTAGTATTTTGGATAGAAAATAGTATATATAACTAAGTCGACCAGGTCAAATTAGTTTGTTGTATGATTGTAGTTTTAAAGACTATAAACATGTACAAAATAGAGTTGTAGTGAAATACTAAATTAAAGGAGAGAGAGAAAGAAAGTAACCTTGATGGTTTAGAAGATGCTAAGGATTGTACATTTTATGTTAAAGTGTCTTGAATTATACTTTCCAGTTCTACCAACTAAGTTGACTGGGTCGACCTAGTTTTATAAAACCCTATTTATTGAAGCCTATTAAGATGACTAAGTCAACCTGGTCGACTTAAGATTTTATCTATATGTTGAATATAATACTAATTATACTTGTTTAAAATAGTTTGTTATCTAGGATTGAATAATAATATTGTGTTAACTTGATCGATCTAGTAATTTGTATCTGATGAAGACCTACACAAAAATAATAGATTTATTTTGATGTGATTGTGTGTTTAACCTACACATAGAAGTTAGAACTATACCAGCTTGGTCAACCTAAAATCACAAGTATAGAAAATATAATAAAATGATAGAAATTAAAAACATGAAATAAAACTTTAAATGGTTATATTCATGTTGGGTTCACTAGAATGTATGTAATGGGAAATGCATCAGAACTATAAATCAATCCTAATTTAGAAAATATAGATCCTACTTACACTTCTGATTGGGGATACATTATATAATCAATGTCATGACCAATATGGATCCACTAGACCTAATCAAAGGGTATCTTACCATAATAATATCACTATGGAGGGTTAAAAAACCTCCAATCAAGAAAAACTATGCAAAAACCCTAATTAGGTCCTATATTTTCATATTCACTAAACTAATTACAAGTAAAGTAAAAATATAATCTAGTGCTCGCCAAAACTTGTGGCACAAAGTGGGGTAATAAAAACTATAAATAAACATGTATATAAGACATATACTCATGTAAATTTATATAACATCCTAAGGCATGGAAGATAATTGGAAAGGCATATCTATCTACTCTTACAAAGGAGGAACAAAGTTAGGAATACTTACCTTTAAAGACGAACCTGCCAAGCCTTAATCTCTCCCATGGACAAGGTTATTCATAAGAGGTTATTTTGGTATGTAAGGATGATACTTATAAATTAGATCTAGGCTACATAACATATCAATGCATATAAAATACTTCTCCATAAGTCAAGATCTGTATCTCCAAAGAAAGTATGAAACCCTAAGCTTGTTCCTCAAGTAGAAAGGTGGATAAGTAAATGCACAATATATATTACTTCTTATCTTTATCATAATTGATGGAAATGATTGTGTTTATATAGGTGGATCTAACCCTAAACACTTTTGAAAGTTTTATATGACAA
Organism: Torreya grandis; assembly: GCA_037957365.1. NCBI lineage: Eukaryota > Viridiplantae > Streptophyta > Pinopsida > Cupressales > Taxaceae > Torreya > Torreya grandis. The sequence continues at coordinate 2,735,226 of JARHVA010002025.1, forward strand.
GGTTAACCCAATCGACCTAGTATCATAATTGATAAAATACTATGTCACAGATTTGGTTGGCCAAGGGCTGACCTAGTCCCTAATAAGTTTCATCAGTAATAATATAAGGTTGATGCATCTAACATAGTCATGTAAATTGTCAAAAAGGGGTTTATGTTAGGGAAATGGCTAATGACGGTGGAAAATGATATGAGTGTGCAAAATAGGAGGAAAAGCTTAGGGGAACAGTTTTTAGGAGATAAGTGTGTAGATAGAAAGTGGAAAAAGGGATAAAAATGTTGTGAAGAACCAATGGTCTTCCCACCCTTTTCTTGATGTACCCCTTAGGGCATGCACTCAAAGAGATTGAGACTTGATGGGTTCATGCAAGATCAAGAGCATCAGTAATTGATAAAAGTTTTAAAATATTATGTGTATACACCTCCCATTCACTTAACTTTATTTCTTGAAAAAATAAAATATCCATTTTTACACAGTCTAATTAGCATTTTATTAAATGATTTTTATCAAATGAATTAATTCCCCTAACATTATAAGATAAAACTAACATGAAATATATGGAAGGTATTTGCCCTTCCATAGTATAGTCATAATAGAGTATATCTTTCAAGGTAATAGAGAATCATATAAATAGTATAAATTTAGTAATTGATCCGTGTATCTCCTTGTTATTATTTTTTTCACCTTATATTATGATTTAGAAGGAGAAGAAAAATCCTATTTTAAAGTCAATAACTAGGAAAGAACATTTTTATAAAAAGGAGGATCCTCCAAAGTTTGAAAATGAGAAAGATTATCTAGGAAGGATAACAACTGAAAATAACTAAGGAAATATAATGGAGAAAAATTATTCTCTATATAAAAAAATACCAAAAATCCCAATCCCAAATTCCTCTTATTTACATCCATTTCAAAAATACTTGAATCCTAAAGATCTAGTTTCGTAGCATGTTCTTCAAATGATTGATCATCTTCTATAGTGAAATTATAAATAATCACTTAATCAAATAAAAAATATTACACAATAACATTATTACATATTATTTACTTATTTTGAACATATTTCATAACATAATTATAAATAATTACTTACTCAGCCTCAACATCTTCCATAAAAGTGTTGTGAAGTATCACTTGCTCAGTTCTAACCTATTCTTTAGTAACATTGTGAGAAATCACTTTCTCGATCCAAACATATTGTGTAGAAACATAAATATGATGAACACTTGGATCTTGAAAATATACACCATTTAATTTATCAAAAATCACTTAAACATCATGCCTAACATTATTCACAGGTCTAAAAGAACAAGTATTAACTTGTTCAACAACATCAATAACCTATGGTTATACATTCACTTTAGAAATGAAATTGGATTATGACACCTCTTATATTACTTTATGATGGATAAAAGATGAGATAATGCCATCATTATCAATAATTAGATCCTATATTCCATCTTCAATACCCTATTCCTCATGCAAAAATAAATCCTGTGTCTCCATTGTTTTCTCTTCAACCTATTATTGAAGGCTTCAATTATTATGATCCAAACATGTGATAATAGAATTATGTATAATATAATGTATGAAAAAAAAAAGAAGATATATTGGTATACCAATATGCATAAAATATTCAATATATGTAGAAATAAAATAATACCCTTAAGGTAGGGAAACACTGTATAGTACTCCTTTAGGAAGGAACACCTTCACACTACCACTTTGAGGGAAAAAATCTATTATAATTATACCAAATAAGAGATTACAAATTTAGTTTTTATTATTTATAATGATAATTATATATTTTATATAGACCTATTTAACTAATAATGGATGGTTAACCTCATAATCCCAATGTAGGTTGACTGATTACCCAATGTACTAATTCCATGAGTTACTCATTTATAACAATATGTTTAACCCATAAAACTAAGGGGATGTGTGCCACATGTAAACATATACATAACCTATATACATTAATATATCATATCCCTAGGTACATAACATTCCATCTCTCCTTAGCATATTTCATCCCTAAAAAATAAGAAGAAACTGAATAATGAGTGTGCTTAAAATCATTGCACACTCTTCACCAAGCTTGATTACCCAACCAATCATATACGATCTTGGTAGGTTATAGCTCAAAAAAATTATTAAAAAATTCCATTTTAATACTCTATTCCATCCATGATCATAGATATATTCCTTCATGTCTATGTATAATGATTCCTCCTTTGATTCCATGTTCCATATTCCACCATGCTACTATGATTTCATACATGACCTTAGTAGATATTCTTTGGATTCCATGCATAGTCATAATTGTTTCCCCACTGATTTAATGTTCCATATTATACTTCACTATTCTAATTCCATGCATGACCATAGTAGTTATTATTTATATTTTATGTGTAATCATATTGATTTCTCCTTTGATTCCTTGTATAGGCAAAGTGATTGTTGATATGATTCTCCCTGACGTGCCTCCATAAGGTTTTCATCTCATGATGATGTGGGATTATATACACCCCAAAATTAACATCATTTTATGATATTATGAAATTATCAAGTTTTTCTTCTACCTCTTCCACCTTTTCATTTGGTAATGCCTTTATTTCTTGAGTATATGAAGAATTATTCTTTACTTGTACTATTTTTTCATCTATATTTTCATTTTTTTATTATTTACCACATGAAACTTCATCCTCATGCTCTATGTTGACTTTTCTTTATGCCTTTATAACTGTGATATCATATGAAGTGACCTTCCTTTTCTTATACCAAAAATTTATGAAATGCTTATACACATTAATATTTATTATTCCTAAAGTCTCTAACCAAGGATATCAAATAACCATATCCAAATCATAAACATATGAATGAAAATCATATTTATTTATACGGAGCTTAAAATATTTAAAAACAAAATCTTATTATTGTCTACTTGAGCCTCCTTGATCATCTTTGCTTGAAATTGTAGATTTTGAGCCACATCCATATTGATGAATTCATACTTGTTGTTGGGGGTTTATGGATAGAATAACCTTCTTATTTTAAATGCATCCATGAGACTAAAATATTGAATAATTTATCTCTCAAGATATCTTATTTGTGTTTACACTATAAGTAATTATGAATTACAATTAACTGTAATTGGAAATGTAAATTATTTAAATCTAATATAGGATCATATATAATAAATAATAAAATAAATACAAAGATCTACAAAATTTAAAAATTTTCAAAAATAGAAAAATAGGGCTAGGGTTAGATAATTATATTTGATGTCAATTTATTATAGAAAATGTTGACTTTTTATAATTTGTGATTGTATTGTAAAACCTAAAAACATAGATGCATCATACAAACATGGCCCATTGTTTACTGTGACAAGTCTATAGGAGGTGGATAGGAACAAATTCTATCATTATCCTCTATTATGACTTTTTCTTGTCAGATTGTGTTGAATCTAAAAATATAGGTTTGTTTGCTTGCATTTGAATGTGACCTATTTATATGTGGAGATATAACTAACACATATTATACATATAAAATCAAAACTCTAGTCTTGTACAAGTACACAAAGGAGATAAAATTCAAAAGTATAAAAATTAGGGATGTGGGAATGGCCAAGTTATCCTAAAAAAGCCCCTTGTTGATTGAGTGTTGCCTACACAACCCAAAGGTCATCATTTCAATGTAGTTATCATTTTAGGTAATATAATATGAATGAAACTAGAAATTTTTATTATAATGCTTGAAAAAAAGATGCCTTCAACCTATAATAAACAATTTTAGACTTGGATAAGGAATATAAACTTACAAAAAATGTAATATAAGTATTTAATCAAAAGATAGATGCTTTTCAAAACATAAAAGATATATTTTTTAAATGAGAGCTAGGCCATTTCAAGTGTGATCCTTGATGTGATTTCATAGAGAGATATTTTAAATACTTATGATAATCAACCAATTTACATGTGCAAGAAAGATATTAGGAAGTGTGACATTTTTAAAATATGACCATTAGAGTGTAAGAGATAAGTCTGCACTATTGGACATGTTCATAGTGCACCCCTATCTACTTAATGTGCACTTTTATAGAAAGAACATAATATTATGAAACAAGAATGAAAGTAAAGTATAAGTTGAGTAGGGATAAATATGGATGAAATAGGTATGTCTAGAAGATGTTCTTAGGATTTGTAAGAGTTTGAAAGCTTTATTAGATATTATAGGTTATCAAAATAGTGAATTAACTAAGGTGAAGGTGTTAAGAAAAAAAATCATTAAGCATATATTGATTAAATTTTAGTGTTTATAGTTTTAAACCTTATCAAAATTTTTCCCTTTTTACTCATTATGATCCTCTACCTCTCCTTATACATCATTTGTATCCTTTTCCTCCTTATCATTATGTTCATATTTTTCTTCTTCATCATCTAAATTCTTTTCCTCATTATCATTATTTTCTTCCTCTTCTTTTTCTTATTCAATACCTACCTTATCTTCCTCATTACCACCATCATCGCTATTTTCTTCCTCATGATCCTCTACCTCTCCTTCTATATCATCTATAGCCTCCTTATCCTCATCATTTTGTTCACCCTCTTTATCTTCTTCCTCGTATGAATTTTCTTACCTATCACCTTCATCATCAATATTTTTTCCTCTTCTTTTTATACTATGTTCCATCTATCAAATAAAACTTGCTCCAACTCATCCCAAGACCAAATAAACATGTTATTTTTCAATTGATAAAGCCATAGAGATGCATAATATTTAACATATAATTTTAAAAAATGATGGAAAATTTTCTAATTGGAACTATATATCCTTAAATTGGATCCACCATTTTGAATCATCAATATAATCCTATCCAAAGAAAAGTTAAATTTAAATGATCCAAAAAAACTAAGGTTAATGAAAAACCATAAATTTTCAATAAAACATCCCACACCAATCATAAAACCCCAAAATTTTTATTGTAGCTTACTGGTATGACCATACAACTAAAATGAAATAATTATTGAAAAATTCTAAAAATTTTAACATGTAGAGTGAATCTATGAAAAATAATAAAATCATAAAAACTCACTCAAAACTTATAAACAAAATTTAAAATTTTACTGTAGCTTCCTTGTATGATGGTAACCCTTTAATTAAAATTTTATATCAAAATTATTTAAATTGTGGTTGATATGATGAATTGATGAAAAATACTAAAATAACAATATATTTCTCTTAAATTACCAAATATGTTAATTTTTATATTATGGCATCTTTGAATTATTATCCATCTATGGTAAAAAAATTATGGATAAAATCCAAATAAATGACAAGATATAAGTGATTCTACAAAATTAGGGTTTTATCTACAAGATTTACCCAAATCAAATCTCTAATACTACTTTTTATGATCCACACATGTAATAATAGAATTATTTAGATTATCATGTAGATAAACACAACATAAGAGATATTGGTTGGCCAAGATGCCCAAATGTTAAATATATATAGAAATATAATAATACACTTAAGGTAGGAAAATACCATATAATATTCCTTTAGGAAGGAATAACTCCACAATGCCACTTTGAAGGGACAGCCTCCAATATCCTTATACCAAATAGAAGACTCAACACTTAATTAATATTATTTACAATTATATTCTTCTCATTTATATATAACTATCTAATATTGGATGGGTAACCTCCTAATCCCACTATAGGCTAAATTATTACATAATGTACTAATTCCATAAGTTACTCATTTATCCCAATATGTTTGACACATAATTCTTAATAAGGAGGATGTGTGCCACATGTCAACATATCCATCAACATATATACTTTAATATATCATATCCCTAGGTACATAGAATAAATAAAAAATATCTTGCTTATTTAATTGATTTACTCCTAATGAGGAGAGAATGAAAGGAGACACCACCATTGGCATCCAAACCATCCACTTTTGCTTGTTATAAAAATTGGAGTTATCATCCAAGCCCTAATTTAAAAACCTTTTATTGAAAAATAGTGTGAGGAATGGCATGAATTATATATCCTAACCCACCTTCATGTTAAGTTTTTATGAAAATAACCCCCCTCCCCCCTACCTAGAAAATTAGAATACCTCTAACCAGTGGTTAAAGGGGATGAATATGAATTTTGATTCTTGTATACAAGGAAAAATACCTATTACTCATACTAAGATCAAAAGATGAAAATTCACCTATTGAATCTCCAACTGATTTTAAAATGTCTTCATGCTAGAATGTAATGGGTAAGGCATAAATTCTAATACATATTAATCTTGGCATCCTTATGAACTTATATCCATTTAAATTCACCTTTCATGATTGAAATTTAATAGAATTATTGAAAAAAATCCATTTATTTATACCCAAGGCTACTTCCTTGGAATTTGGGGACATAAAACTAATCAAGAAGTATCCTCTAGGTAGAAAGGTAAAGAAAATAGAATTTTACCTTTCTATTTTTAGATCATCTAGGTCTTGAATAATCTAAATTTAATTTTTCCATTATGAATTCCTCCCATAAGACCACATAAATTCATTTATCAATGAATATATTTTGTAGCTACGCATCCCAACTTTACTAATTTGTGTAAACCTAGATTACCATTATTTAAACCCCTTTTCATTTGATTAGGAGAATTATAATATTTATTAGGAACCTTGGGAGGGGAAATAGTTTTTAATGGCATAGACATGTAGGTGCATTAAACCAAATGAATATAATTTTCACCATAGCCAAAGTAGGAATAAAAGAAGGAACTGGTTTAGTAAAAATTATTAAATCTCATAAAACTAAGTTCTCATTCTCTTGACCCATCAATGGATAATGCCCACTTCACATGGAATTAATAGCTCTTTATCCCAAAGGAAAATAATTTTTCCCAATGGAAATTATATTCTTAGTGGATAAAATAGCATCCACTCATGAATGAAAAAAACATCATCCCTTTTATACAACCTCAAAGTATTAGAGTGTGGGAATATCATTGGGAGGCTAATTATCCACTTGTAGAGTGTTTTGAATGTCAATTTTGTTAAATTATTTGAACACTTTACTCCCTATATTTATAGATCCATTCTTATAATAAAAATACAAGTTACCTACCACACACAAATGAAATAATAAATATTGAATATTTGAATTTAATATTGACCCATTCCTTTCTTTGGAATCCCAAAAAGGCACAATATTTTTGCTAAGACTTAAAACGACTGTCTAGATATTTCAAAACTTCCTCAATAGAAAAGGAAGGTGAAGGAGAATAAATGATTTGATTCACCCATTATATCATACCTAAATAATCATTGACAATCAAAGAAACTATTTGAGATTCAACCTCAACCCCATTATTAAACTCATTATTTAAAACAATTCAAAGTTTTTTATTATCTTTGCATTTCAATTTTGAAGGATAAAAAATATCTTTGTAGGATTTATGAATCCTAAAAAAGGTATTCCCCACAAGATAATTATCAAAATAGAAAACATCATCCACCTATAGGGGATATTATTTACTAATTTTTTTATAATAATAATATAAATAGATCTGGTAAGTATCTTAAAAGAGGGGGATGATGTAATCCATAATTAATTTTAGATTCTTGCCTAAAATTTCCAAAGATAGTAAAATCAAATCCTTATGTTTCACTATCTCTTTTATAGAATTTTTCAATTGTTAATTTTCCCATAAAAATATAATTTAATTATCTTAAAGTCCTTATAATAAAAAATATTCTCCCCTAAAAACAAAATAGTTTCAACATATTTTACCTTTTGTAAATAATCAAGGTTATCAATCTCCCCATAATAAGATCCACAAAGTTTTTTAACATTTCCACCATAGCCCCTTCCATGCCATTTGCTAAAGTGATAACTTTTGCATCTTTAATAGTCATTCGATCAACCCCATTTAATGAATCAATTGATTTTATCCAAATGTCATAATAAACCCTATCCCCATCCCATTGATATCAAATCTCATATGTTTTTTTGGAGACCAATCTTGCAATACATTCATCGAAAGCCTTGTTCAAAATTTATTTAGAGTTGTCCTTATTTTTTCCACCTTTGAGATCCATTATTATGATGGGGTTAACTAGTTACCACCATCAACCCTATTGGTCCCACATAAGAATTTGCATCATAATAATTATCCACAAATTTCCCCTCTAAATTTTATTTTAAGCTTTCAATTCTTCCATTGATAAAAAAAATGAGATCCCATCATGAGGATCATCAAAATAATCCATATTCTCCTCATGAAACTCTATCATCTCAACCCCCATATTTATTAATGGAGTATTTGGGTTATCTTAACATATAATTTATCATTATAATTGAAGTTATAATCCACTCAAGTCATAATAAAATAAGTTATTAAATGTAGCAATAAACATTATTATCACATAAGTATGTCAAAGAAAATAAATTATGAATTATGAAGAAATAAACAAATTCACCATAATTTAAGTCCAATTCCTTAGTGAAAGACTCAAGATACTTAAACCACTATGGCTTGGGTGTTGATTTTCTCATCTCATCTACATCCTCACTAAACTTTTATGATTCATCAATTTATTACTAGATTTTTTCTAGTGTCAATTTTACAATTGAGATGGAAATAAGATGATCATAATCCCAAACATGAAAACTATATGCAATCTTAGTGTTGTATTTATTAGGTCCATCTCCATATAGTAATGTATTAGTAATTTTTGTCTCAAAATATTTTATCTTTTTTGGAAATGGAGTGAGCCTTTATTATTTAATTCAAGAAATAATTCTACATATTTCCTATTTTTCAATATAATTTATCCATTTACAACTCCTCACATCATGTATCAACACTATAATTTATATATCCTAACCTTTAATAATATATATTTTTTTTCATAAATTTAGACATTAGATGATTTCCATAATGATGAGTCTATCTTGGAATGTTTTTAGGCATATGAGGATCTTTCTTCCTTCTATCATAAGAAAATTTTCCTTCTACAAGATATTCCCATGCATATTTTATAGAGATAAAAAACTCACACAATGATGTCCACTTAGATGGAAAGCTTCATATAATTTGTATTTAGTAAGTTCATCTCCATTTAGTAATGAAGTGGTAATTTTTATCTCAAGAGACTTTGTATTTTTTTGAAATGGAGTAAACTCTTTATACTTTAATTTAAGAAATAATTTTACATATTTCTTATTTTTCAATATAATTTATCCATTTACAACTCCTCTCATCATGTATCAACATTATAATTAGTATATATTAACCTATAATGATACATTTTTGATATTAGATGATTTCCATAATGTTGAGTCTCTCTTAGAATGTTTGGAGGCATGTGAGGATCTTCCTTCCTTTTATCATAATAAATGTTTTCCTTCTACAATAAACTCCCATGCATATTTTAGAGAGACTGAACACTCACACAATGATGTCCACTTAGATGGACCTAATACAATTATTACTACAACATATGTGGAATATCACTCAAATTTTTTGAATGAAGAAACAATTTAATTTAATTAATAGATAGATAAATATCTAAGACAAACTATTCTTGGAACCATGCTCAAGTATTATGAGGACAAATATTTTAGATAGGTACTACATGATTTAATTGAGTTATTATCTTAAGATTATTTACATATGCTATGAATCAATCCTATAATTAGATTAGACAATCTAATTATCCACCCAATGCAAAGTCAGTTAAGAAAAAAATCATAAAGATGCATCAAAAATTAGACTTACGATTTAAAGATGAAATTCAAAGGCTACTTGATATTTGGTTTATTAGATCAATCAATTACCCTCTCTAAGTTTCTAATATTATGTTAGTCACTAATATGAAAATTATATTTTTCAATACTTTTAAGATATAAACAATGCTTTCCCTAAGTATGAATTTCCATTACCTAACTTTGATATGATTTTGGACTCTATAGCTAGTTATGAGATGTTATGATTTATAGATGGTTTTTATAGATAGAATCAAACAAAGATTAATCCTAGGGATCAGTGATGTAGTATAGATTAGGGGGAAATGAATGAACAATAAGTCATGGTATCTAAAAATATAAGCATTTTTGTCTTTTCTAACCCAAATCATGTTATCCAAACTCTTTTGATGCCTATTTTCTTCACAACTATTTTTGTCTTTTAAAGACGTTTTAAGCTAGTAAGCATATAAATTACATTAAACTCAAAATATATTAGAATAAGAGATAAGATAGGGGTATGAGTATTAAAAATTAATATCAAAACCTATAAAAACACATTAAAATTTTCTAATGAACCTTATAAATTGCTTGGACTATTGTTTTGGCCAAAATATAGTTTTTAGACCTTCCTCAGGCATACACACAATAACCAAAAAACACCACAAAAATTCATGAAATGAAGTTATTTTTATTATTAAACAAGTTATAGGCCATAAACCCATTAAAATGACCTACTACATGCTTAAAAACACTTTTCTTGAGCTATGACAATCCCAAGATGTTTTCAGGCATTTTAACAAACATTTACATATATTTTCAAAGCTTACATTCTCTCTATTAGATATGAATGATCCCTAAAAAAAATTAATTCACTATATATCTTAAAAATATATCCCAAATGTGGGTTTATATTATGGAATGTCTACTCCAAATGTTCCATCTTTCACACTCCCAAAAATTCCCCCTTCCTCATATTTTCCACTACTTTTTTCTATTTTTATTGTTGATGTTCCTCAAATTATTTTTTGTTATATTTTTCCCATTTTTTGAGAATCATAAATAATTATCTCCATGTGTTCTTTGGATAATATTATTTTTCATGTAACTTTCAACATGAGCCTCATTTTTCCAAATAATTATGTCCACACCATGTCCTTACAAAACCAAACAAACCCATATGATTTGTTTTTGTTGAGGTGGACCAAAGAATAACCAAAACTTTACACATTCCAAGTGTTTTATTCAATTATTATAAGATAAAATGAAAAAAAAAATTGAAATTACTATTTTCTTGGTGATGCGAGATTACCATACACCTTGGATGCCCTTGCATTAAAAACCTAAGGTAATTAAAATTTTGAATATTGCTCATATGGATAAATTAAGTGATGAAACCATAATTTTGGCCACTATAATTAATGACAATGGCACGCCATTATAACACACTAGATATCTTAGCTGACAATTATGTTAAGTTTTGGTACACTTCTATCTTCTTGTTGGATTCAAATCCATTCTCATTTCCTTAGATATGTTCACTCTTTTCTATTTTGTGTAATTATGCACACCTTTGTCTGACCACCTCAAAAAAAAAAAAACTTTTTCTCATCTTTCATCCTTTCTTGGGATTTTTTACCATTATCCATCCATCTCCACCAAGTTTATTCAACACCATTTTTTATTAATCCTTAATTTAATTTGGAAAACCACCTCTTCAAGTAATAAAATCATGGCACACATGTTTTCTTTAATATTATCACTCATACCATATCCTATTCACTTATTCTCTCATGGATTTTTTTAAAAATAATCCATCATATACTTTCCTCCTCATATCTTTAATTGTATCCCATGATTATCCTCCCAAATAAAATTTATTTGAGCTCTTCATCATAATAGTCTATTATTATTTTATGCATTCACCCATACATGCAACAAAACCAATAAAGTAAACATTATGAGAATTAATAATTACTATGGGAATTATCCGATTAAGTACTAACACTATTACAACATCACTCTTTCACAACAATTGATTTTCTAAAAATTCTTTCTACATGATCTCAACCTCATTCTCTTCCCCAACTATTGAAAAAAACCAAACATACTTATTATAAATGGAGTTAAGAATATTTATAGGAATATCTACAATTTAAATATCTAATGCAACTCTAATCTCTTCTCCATTTAATTCTCCATATAAATAATCATCCCTTGCATTTACTTGTACATAATTCAATTTCAACTTCATGTCTTTCAAAAGACATGCTTCATATGTAAGACCACCCTCTACTACACATGATTGGGAAAATAATAACATCAAATCCTCCATCTCATTTTATTATCTATATTCTCCTTATGATATACTCACATTCATTATCTCAACTATATAAACTAATTATTATTTCCTTTCTTAATCCTCTTAGACATCATAAACATGCCATGTGAAAAGATACTTGCATTCATGTTTCCCATATGATAACAAGGAAACATTTGAATCATCATAGTTTCTCCTTAAATTGCTATGCACAATGATCCCATACCTTGTGTATCATCGAATGACCTTGGAAAAAACATATTTACCATATCTTTCTCATTATTTTCCTTTATGTCACACAAGTGACATTATTCCTCTCGTGTTGCCCAAATAATTTTTAGAACAACCTCTACTAATTTTTATTAAACTTTCCCTCTTTCAAATTCACTCTTTACCCATCTCTCAATATGGATAATGAATGCATACCTTCCTCTATCCACTATTTTCACATGGATTTTTTTATCTCATTATCAATCTCCTTCAATATCTCTTGTGAGTTTCTTTTCCCTCACTTCTAACTACCACAAATGAATTCATGATTGTGTGACCTATTGGAGACATCAATGTATTATCAATTTTATATTCTCTATTTCCTCCATGTTATCTTTAATAAAATAATCTATTGGTATCATGTCCTTAGTAATCATATCTTCAACTTCTATTATCGTATATCCTTATTTCCTCTCTTCACTTTTTTATTATACATATGAACATGTTGGACTTAACCACATTTAAATCTCTCCTTTGTTATATTCTCCATTTCAAGACCTTCACATTGATAAAACAAATTAATGGAATCAACAAATCCCATAAAAACTTATTCAATCTCTTCTTCATGACTTAGAGACTTTTTGTCCAGATCTTATCTAATCCTTAAATTCTTCTCATAGTTTGTATACATGATGGACTATCAAAGGTCTAATCTCATCATCCTTCATTTATATCCTATCTTCATTATTTAATTGTTTCACTTTTTCTTCATCTTATAAATGGTATTCAACCATACTATCCTCATATGAATTCACTTAAAATTCTTCCACATATAGTGTTTTATTCATGTGAACATAAAACTCTTCTTGGCTATCCTATTCATTCACCTATATTGTTTCCTTAAAGGAAACACATTACTTTGCTTGGTCATCATCAACCTTCCTTCCTAGTAAAATAATAAAAATAAAATCATTTCACATACTCACTAAGGATTATTCTACCTCTTACCATTTATGGGATACCAAAAACTCTTTCCCATCATTAATTATTGGGCCTCTTTAAGATGAAAAATTTATCATCTCCATATCTTATTCCAGAGGTTCCTTCCTCTATGGAGTACTCACATTTTTTTATCCTTGTTATTTTTGAAATTAGACATGGGTTTATATTATCTTCATATCTATATACTTTCTTATTTATCATAATGGATTTGATATTCTCACATGTAAAATTTACTCACTTCCCTTTATTATTTCCTCTCAAGGAAATTTTTTTCTCCTCTCTCAAGTATGAAGACTTGGAGCTTCTTACACCACTCTTATTGAAATATTGGGTGCACAACATGACCCTATCAACTTAGAAATAATATGTTCTAAAAATTTTTCATACTTATTTCCTTTATCTTGTCTACTCACTAATATAACTCTAAAATACACAAATGAATTATAAAAATACCTCTTACTTAAAAACTTTACTATCATGGGGTCTTATATAGTATTCTCTTAAAAAAAGTTCTAGCCCAATTATCCATTTCATAATCTCCTTTATGATCTCTCTACCAAAAAAAAATAAAAATAAAAAACCTTACTAATGGGCTAACCTTTTTCTTTCATCATGAACTCTATTGGCATATTCTCCATATCTATGAATTTAATTTTATCAACAAGTCTCTTTCCTCTACTCACTAGTATTATTTCCAAGGCATCCAATTTTGGACATTGTTTCTTCCAACATCCTCTCCATTTCTACAACTTATGACTTTGAGTTCATTTTCTTCTATTTATTGAATATTTTCTAAGTGATCTCTTCCACTCTTTTCTCTCTACCAATTACCACATGATGAATAATAAACTTATCTTCCATTTCATGTGTAGGTTGCCTCACATTTGTCATTCTACCTCCATATTCATTACATATTTCTTATCAATGACAATAATGTTTCCTCTTTTAGTTATTCTTTTTTCCATGTTTGTAACCAGATATTCATTTTAAACTTTGGGTTCTTCACCTTCATCTTATCTCACATATTTAATATCTACTATACCTTTTAAAATATCCATAACATTCAATATTTATTAAATTTACTTCAATGCATTTGTTAATTCCTTTAATCCTAATGGTCTTCCACTTTTGTGTACCATATCTTCTCCACACACAGTCTTCCTTTTCACAATATACAATAGATATTACATACAATTTCAAGACTTATCTCACCCCTTAAACAAAATCATCTTATCTATAATTAAATATGTTATACCCTTAACCTATGGTGTGTCTAGGGATATGTGTGACCAACTTATGGCTTACATATTTTATATTATCTTGTCACATATCTCTATGTTCTTATTAAGGTTGGATTATGGAATAATCATGGATAAGTAGAGTACATATAGAAGGTAGTGGTTAGTATTTGATCATATACTGTGAATTCTTCTCTAATTAAATTGTTGTGGAGGTTACATCCTCAAAGTGGCTAAGCTATATTTATTAAACATTATATTATTCTATCAATTATTATTGTGGATATACACATTCTAATCTTAAATATATGATATAATATTTTAATATGTGAACATTTAACTAATTTCATTACAAAATATTCTCTTTCACAACTTGATAATGACTCAACAAGAGAGTCACACTTTATCACATAAATCGCTTCACTCTTAGGACTTTTCTCACACCTATAACAAAAGTAAGCTACTATTTTAGAATTAATTCTAATACTAATTGATGTATTCTAGGTTAGGGATCAAATTATGGGAAATTGAGTCCTAACTGCCCAAACACATGCTCTTCAATGTTTTTTTAGATAAAATAACGTTATCCAACCCATTTTAGTGTTGATTTTATTAACAACTAAAATTTGTATATTTAGCAAAAAATATTAACCATTAATAATTTAAATTATATTAGAATCAAAACAAATCTCATAGCCTATGCTACAAAATTTCAAACCTCTAATGAATCTTACATAGAACTTGGGCTTCTATTTGGGCCAAAATATAGTTTTTAAGTCTTACCAAGGCATGCACATATACAAAAATCATCATAAAAATCCACAAGATGTATGTATTTTTATTAATAAATGAGTTCAAGGATTTAAAACACTTAAAATTATAAAACATATGTTCATATAATAGTCCCAAGGTGCCTTCATGCATTTAAAAAAACACTTACATTTTTTTAGAGCTTGAATTATCTCTATTAGAGAGAAATATCCCTGTATGTTTTAACATTCACCATATAGTTGGAAAACCTATATAAAATGTGGGTTTATATTGTAGAATGGATACTTCAAATGATTTAACATACTATAAACACTAAAATTGGTGATTGATACTTAGAAATGTTAGTTTTAACTTACCTTTACCCTACATGACTTGTATATACATACATGAGTCTCATTCGTCATTATCTTACATCCACATTCCTTATACAAGCCCAAATTTCCCAAGTTTATCTCAATCACCTATAGGAAACCCCACATTCTATATCAAACCAATTATGTATCTTACTCATATATACTTTGATCATTACATTAGTGTACTTATCTCTTAGAAAGTAATTAAATACTCAAAACATATCATCTAATGATAGAGTACAAGTCTAATGGGTTTGTCCCATGCTAATAAATAATCACATTTCAAATGAAAATCATTCATATGGGTTGGCCCATCCATACATCAAGTTAGTGGCATGATAAATTACCTAAATAATCTTGTATAAATATAAATAATTTGTAAGTCTATTACCCTTCTAGGAAGTATATATCAATTATACTATAACACTTTCAAATTCAAACGCAATGCCTTATTCTTACCAATTCACCAATTGGTAACAATGAACAAGTCTTAGCCAAGTCTAAAACACCTAAAGAGATATGACAAAGTTTCTAATTTCAAAGTATCAAAATATATATTATAGGTTGCATACATTCAAAGATCACTATTGCACACATTCATCTAATAGGGACAACTACATGTACTTTGAATTCCATATTAGGATAATTGTATATGTAAGTATCACTCAACCATTCAACAAGGAGTGGTTGGGATCAGCTCAACCCACCTTTATTCCAATTTTAAAACCCTAATTATATCATTACAAGTGGACCTAAGGTTTCAATTAAGGGGATATATTTATGTGAGTGATTCACATAATCATACCATAGGATCATACATAGAGGTTACATATAAACATGAATTTTTTTTTAGAGGTACAATCACTGAGAGTGGGGGTGAATCAGTGAGCCCAAATATTTCTATTTTAATTCCTATCCTTTAAAACTATTAAACAATCAGCATATATCAAATTGATAAATCAACATTAACAAGAGAGCTCATTCATTCAATGCGTACACAAGATCAAACACATAACACATAGTTCCTATGAGAAACCATCATGGGGAATAAAACCCACTCTCAAGCCTACAATGCATGGAATATTTTCCTATAATAAATTAAAAACAAGAGATTGGTAAACTCATTTATACCATAAAACCTTGATCATATCCTCCTGACTAAAGGTCTTTAGTGAAACACCTATTTTAAAAGGAGCAACTATCCCTAAGGAAGATCAAGTTATTTAGACCCTCCTTTGATGTGAACACCTCCACCTTAGAATTTATGTCTTAAACAACTAATTATGGATCTATAATTATTTAAACCCTATACAAACTCTCTCTCTATTTCATATAGCCTCTCACATAGGCATGATATAATCTCTCTCTTTCTTCACTCAAACTATCCTCATATGCACACTCAAACCTCTTCGTATATATTCAAACTACAAGATAATTTTTATGAAATCATAAATATGACTTATATTTCATAAATCTTCTATGATTATCAATTCATCAATTGGGCACTCTAATTCTCCTTCGGTCCATAACTCTCATGTTCACCTTACACAAGTCTCACTGACAAGTCTAGAAACCAACACATTTAGTTTCATTATATATACAAAATTCATGAATTATCAAGTCCAAAATATTTATTTATTAGAAAAAATACATGCATTAATACTTAATTCATCTCACATGGGTCACACTTAAGCACAATCCACTTTCAAATAGACCTCAGTCACTTTTAGGTCCCATAGAGACCCATTTAGATCTTTGACACTTATCAGAGCAAACTAAGAAACATAAAAACACTTTAAAAATGAATTAAACCATTAAAAATGATATATATGTCCTCTTTAATTTCCAAAAACTATCATAGTACCCTTCTTATTAAGCATAATTCACTTAAACAACATTTTGTGCACATAGTCACCATGAACGAATACACAGTCCACTTGTAAACCTTTGTTCATATTGTATACAATTGATCAAACCTTCATAATTGAAAAAAATGATCTTCATAGATTCTAAAACATTCTAAAAATAGATATTTAATAATTAAAAATTGAAACAACATCATAACAAGCTCGATTACCCTTCTCAAGTTACTTGCAGCACATAGTTGAATACATAGTCAACTTTGGATCTCAATATCTTAGTATGTAAATACATTCAGACCTTAAAATTTATATTTATTTATGTGCCTTGGATTATTATAAAAACAATAGTTTTATTATATGGTCAAATACTACACAGATATAAATTTATAGCTCAAAAACTAGGCACTGGTCTTTCCTTTGTTAAACTCAAATATTTGAATTCAAATGGTCATAGTTAAACCTCAAACAAAATGATATCATATCAAATCCTTGATGATTAGATTAAAAATACACTATCAATATTATTATAAAAATCTAAAAATTTAACACATAGTACATCAATGCCAAATGTTAAACCTTGAACATGTTGACCTCATCTCATGCACTCTTAAATTTTTGACTCAATGTGCATTGTCAATATTTATGAATCAGTCAAGGCTTTATCTTATAGATCTCACCATTTTATCTTGTTCATAACCCACATGATGATGAAAATTTTCACCTTAATGTACCTCATGATCACTTATATTTTTAAACATTGTGTACTTCTTACCATCTCGCTCAACATGCACTGTTAGATCAAAACTATATGATCACCTACACACCATTGGATCTTAGAAGAAGCTTGATCTTTATCTCTATTAAAAAATAAAAACTTTGATCTCTATGAATTAATGTGCATCACATATATATATATATATATATATATATATATATATATATATATATATATATATATATATATATATGTATGTATTTAATAACTCATTTGCATCATTAGATCTCTATCTGGTCCTGATCTTTAATATTGTGTAAAAATGACTAAGTATGGGAACCATTGCTTATCTACTCGAAATGACAACTTTGCACCTCTATATATTTTATTTTCTCAAGCTCATATTCTAAAATTTGGACCATAAGATATCCTCACATATGAGAATCCAATAATGTGTCAATATTCTCCTAGAAACCTCACACATGTGATATATAATGACATTAAAATGCTCACTCATATTTTTCTATTTATAGAGCCAACTATGTCAAGAACTATTTGGAAAGACCAACTTTGCACATGCATAACTTTTGTCGCACTTCAATACTTGATTTTAAAGTTAGCATAAATAAACTAGGCACAAAAATGAACAAACCCATATGATAAAATTTTCTTGAAATGTTTACACGTGTGAGATATGACTACATAAAAATGCTTACTCAACTCTTCTTGCTGCATTACAAATTTGGCTAAGTATGGGAAAACACTATCAAAATGCTTGGAAGCCCAAATTTGCACTTGCATATATTTTATCACACTTAGGCACATTACCTAATAATTTTCACATAGAAACTAGGGACTAATGTGATCAAAACCATATGACCAACTCCCCTTGACTCATCCACACGTGGTAATTATGATGTCATCAATATACCTACTTAGATTTTCTACCATTGGACCCAAAATGTCTAGATAAGAACAATGATGGACCAGGTGAATTCCACCTTTATACACAAGAACTCAAAGTATATAAAACCTCTTATAGGAACCATTTCACATGATCAAATCACCATACTCATCCCTAAACATCTATAACCATTTCAAAATAGAAGATCAACTAAGCCAACTTTAAGCATACTAAGACAAGCACATTGAACACTTTGTCATTGTCACTTATAATATCAAATAACTTCATCCACTCACTTTGACACCTTCATGAAATCACCATGATATAATTTAAAACTATCCAACATTATCCCCCTTTGTCATTGATGTCAACAACCATCATATAGCAATATACAACTCACCTTCCTTCTCTCTCTTCAAGCACTCTCACAATAAGAACTTTCTCCCATTATGAAAAAATGGGTAAAAAATAATCTTGAGGACATAAAAATACCATAAATAGTAAATCACCACCTAAAAAAAATGATAAAAACTTCCGTTTACATTAAGCTGACCTCTTCTTGCCTTTACAACATCCTTCTTGCTCCATGCCAACACTCTCTTCAACCAAGCACTGCAACTAATGAAGAAAGAATACATAAAAGTAATAATATATTACTGAAATCACCAATAAACACATAAGAGGGACTCACCCTAATATTTTTTATCCATTTAATCACTAGAGCATCTTTATATCTATGTATACCATGAAGAACCATTATGCAAGCTTATTAGCCTTCTCTCTCAAACCACCTCAAGGACCACCAATAGAACTTCATGCCACACAAAAAAACATGAAACATGCTCTAAAAAACCATGATAAATCACCTTTAAATACTCATGCCTTTATATTTTCGATAAACTAAACAAAATAAAACACATCTTCAAGACTAGCCTGTTTAGATTCCTTGTAGCCCTACCTAGAACTTCCAAAGACCAAAAATTTCAATAGATATATCTTCAAAAATTTAAACTTAATATATAAATAAATCTAATATGACCCCTAAATCACACCAATTTTCATCACCTAGATCATCCTTTACAACATATTTCCATCACAAACCAACTTGCCAATTAGGCCTTTATCTTGACAAAAAATTGAATAAATTAAAATCCACAAGCCTTTTGATCTATGTGAAGATTTATTTGACAACCCATTTGGCACAATCAACTTATTAAGAGGTTTGAGACCTTAATTTTCAAGGTAAACCACTTTTTTAGTAGAGCACAAAACCTTAGAACCTTAAAACAAGCAGGGTCAATAAACTTCCTTCTAGTTAACACACACCTCTAAAACTTATTTCACACCTAGAGACACCCATCACACACTTCTAGACCAAGATTTGATATTCCACGCCTTTGGGAAGCCATACATCCTATAACCTATTTTAGGACATGCAAACTCTTAAGCATAAACTATGAAACCTAAGAGCAAACAAAAACCTCCAATCTAAATTTAACATACAATCAAACCACAAAAACACCTAGAACACATCACAAAGAAATTCATAGGCCTTTTTAAGCATCAAACTCTTCTTGAAATTCCATCAATCTCATTAAGCCACTTGGAAACACCCATTCTAACCCTATACTATAGCTCCTTTACAAACCTCTAGAGCAAGCTCAAGAACTTTTTGTTCCCCTTTAACCAAAGACCTTGTAAGAGCAAAACAATTCTTTATATATATTTTAATTATGATATTGAACACACAAACTCACTTTTCTACAAGAAAGATGTCCCCTAAGAAACATAGGCAAAGACACCCTATTTGAAAATGTCCTAAAACAATGAGAAACCAGGAGTTACCCATACCTCCTCATATTCCTTCTCTTCCTTGGTCATCTGATGCTTATAGTTCTTCTTCTTATTCATCTCAAGAGAAGAAACATTCTCAACCATTACACCATTCCCCTTTTCTTCTAGTATTGGATTGATAATACATGGAGACAACATAGATTCATGACATACCTTTATCAGAGTTGTTGCCAGAATCCGGATAATACGAGTGTAGTGGAGATGTGATCACACAAGTTGAAGCAAGTGCACACCACATAGATGCTAAAGCAATTTGAAAATAACACAATAAGAGAGATTGCACAAGACAAAATGGAGAAAACCAAAATCTGATTAGCATGAGATGGCCAAGGTGAGGAATACAAATAGGAGAGTACGTAGGTAAATCCTCCACAAAAGGTGGACAAGGCACCCCAAGAATAGAATGTAACTCCTCCATGAAAGGTGGTGACAAGGTGCTAAGAATAGAAAAGTAACTCCCATCAAGGGAGTTACTTATGACATTCTTATGACACCTATGACACATGTATGACACACACCTCCACATAAGCTAGCCTATCCCACAAATGTAGGAAAACTCCATGTATGCACAAGAAATACAATTTCCCTAATTAATAAATAGGGAAAAATAAAAACCTACACTAATACCCCCCATAAGCGTAGCTTAAGTGGGCAGTGTGGAAATATAAAATGGGTCCTAAAAACTAGGCCTGATGAGGTACCCATGTACAAATGCAATCTCCCATAAGATAGAGAAAAGGACAAAACCCGTAGGAAAAAACTCCCCCCCAAAAGAGAGACATAAAAGAAAGAAGAGGCTAGAAGGCCCCCTAAAGATGATGTTGCTGTAGATGTGGACTGCACCCCAAGAAGAGCTCGTAGATGAATGAACTTGCTCTCAGTGAAAGGTTTGGTGAAGATGTCTAAAACCTGCTCTGAAGACTGGAAAAATATCAAGTCAATGACCTAACTATGAATAAGCTCCCGAATGAAATGCATGTGAATCTCTATGTGCTTGGTCCACTGGTGCTAAACTAGATTCTTGTAAATTTGAATGGTACTCTAGTTGTCACAATAAATGATGGTGGGCTGCCTGATGGGAATGCCAAACTCAGAAAGAATCCCTTGAAGCCAAATAGCCTCAGTAGTTGCATTAACAACTCCCTTATATTCTACCTCTGTGGATGATATAGCAATAACATTCTGATTCTTGCTAGACCAACTAATAAGACCAGAACCTAGAGAAAAATTTTAACCAAAAGTGGACTTGTGAGTCTTTGAATTGCCAGCCCAGTCTGAATCTATATATCCAACCAATTCAACCTCTATGCCAAATTTGTAATGAATTCCATATCTATGTGAACCCTGTATGTAATGCAGGATCCTCTTAGCTACTTTCCAATGTAGCTCATGAGGTTCCTGCATGAATATGGAGACAAGTCCCACTGTATATGATATGTCAAGCTTAGTGTGAGTCAAGTAGATGAGACTACCAACAAGTTATTGATATCAAGTGGCATCAACCAATGGTGAAGAATAATAAGCCTCAAGCTTGACTCCTGATAGAAAGGGAGTCAGAGATGGCTTGCAATCAACCATATGAAACTGAGCCAATAAGTCAAGAGCATACTTAGGTTGTGCAAGAGAAATCCTTGAATCTGACTATGAGATCTCAATGCCAAGGAAGTAGTGTAACAAACCCAAGTTTGTCATGTCAAATCTATCCTAAAGAGATGCCTTCACCACTGAAATAGCTGATGAAGAACTCCCAGCAATCAAAAGGTCCTCAACATATAGAACCAAAATCAAGAGCAAATCATCCTGCCACAAGTAGACATTGGGATCAGAATGGCACCTAGTGAAACCCACTATGAGAAGGAAGGAATCCATCTTGGCATACCAAGCCTGAGGGGCCTGTTTGAGGCCATAAATAGATTTCCTAAGTCTGCATACTAAGGAAGAATCTTGAACAAATCCTAACAGCTGCTCCTTGTAGATCTCCTCCTCTAGGTCTCCATGAAGAAAGGCACTCTTCACATCCATATAATGCACATCCCAACCATGTGCTATGGCAATAGCCAAGGTGAGTCAGATAGAAGTCATCTTTTCAATGGGTGCAAAGGTCTCTGAGTAGTCAATGCCTGCCACCTGTGAGAAACCCTTGGTGACCAATCACGCCTTATACTTATCGACTGACCCATTTACTACAAACTTGGTCTGATATATCCACCTACATCAAACCATCTTTCTTCCCTTAGGAAGTGAATTCAAATCCCAAGTGTGATTTTTGATTAAGGAAGAATATTCTTCCTCCATAGCATTATCCCACTCAGATACCCCCGATGCCTCTCAAAAAGTCTGTGGATTCAAAACTAAAGCAAAGAAAGCACGTGGATCTCTCTGAAAATCCCCCCTAGTACGTTTGTCATCTATGGGATCTCCTTCCCAAGTGTCATCACTCTCAAGTGTCTGTTTGGCCCAAAGTGGCCCAAAAGTGGGTGAGTCAGGTGCTAACTCCTCATCCTCTGACTTACTAAAGGTAGATGCCTCTACATCACTATCCTCACTGTCTAAACTCGAAGAAGAAGATGATGTCTCTGGCTCAAGAACTTGTTGTGGCTGATCTAAATCTAATGAGGAATCATCATGAAGAAGTAGATCTAATGAGGGAGAGGAAGTGTCAAGTGTTGAGTCTCTAGGACTCTCCTGAAAATGAACACTTCTCTCGATGAACAACTCATGAGTGACTAGATCTAGAAGGCGATATCCCTTAATACCATCTGGATATCCTACAAAGATGCAAGGCTTGGACTGACATTCCATAGCTTTACGTTTCTTCTTTAAAATGTGGGCCATAGCTGGGGCTCTAAAAACTCTTAGGTGCTCCACATCAGGTTTCCTTTTATGCCAAGCTTCAAAGGGTGTTATCCATTTCAAAGCTTTGTGAGGAACCCTATTTTTAATGTAGCAAGCACAATTGATAGCTTCAGCCTAGTACTGTGGTGCTAAGAATTTGGAGTGAATCATACAGCTATCCATCTCTTTCAAGAACCTATTTTTACATTTTGCAACCCCATTCTGTGAAGGACTGTAAGTGATTGTGTGCTACAAATCAATCCCCTCTGTGGTGCAAAATTGCTCAAATCTGATGCTGACATACTCCCCTCCATTATCAGTTTGAATAACCTTGATGGATTTCTCACTTTGTTTCTCAACAAAAGCCCTGAAGTCTATAAAATTTTCAAACACTTTAGACTTTTGTTTGAGAAAATATATCCAAGTGTACCTAGAGAAATCATCAATGAAAGTGAGGATGTACTTGGCCCTTGTGAAAGATGGTTTGGGAAAGGGTCCCGATACATCATTATGGACTAACGCCAAAGGTTATGAAGCCCTCCAAGCTTTACCTTTGTCAAATTTTGCTTTGGGATGCTTCCCAAGGGATCACCCCTCACAAAGTCCTTTTGAGAATTAGACACGAGGCAAGCCAATGACCATGTCATTTTTACAAAGTTGCTCAAGATAGCGGTAGTTAAGGTGGCCAAACCGCTCATGCCACAATTTGCTAACTCCATCTAAATGAGTCAGCAATGCTATAGGAGAAGAATCTAATGCAAAATGTGAAAAGGTGTTTAACCTGGCTTGGTGATCTACCCTTCCCACTGCCACTATAGTATCACTATGCAACTCCCTGATAGACACTGAATTTGGTGAAAACTCAACTCTCATGCCTTGACCAATGTGAGTGATTTGGTACACTGATAGGAGACTGGTCAAAAGAGAAGGAACACTTAGAACATTGTTGAATGTTCCTCCTACCATTTCAACTGACCCTCTCCCTACAACAGAAACTAAAGTGTCATCACCCAAACTAATTGAAGTCATGCTACAAGGCTCTAAAGATGAAAACTCAACTAGTGAAGAGCCCATGTGGTGAGAAGCACCCGAGTCGATGACCCATGAAGATGTGGAAGCTGTTGTAGCTACAAGGGCTTTGCCCTTTTCTTTCTCCTTACCCTTGCCTTTTGCCTTAGTAGAAGCTTGGGTAAATGAATTCTTCTTGATGGACTTAGGAACACCTATGTTGTTCTTCTCTAGAAGATGAGTTAGGTGATCTATTTGTTTCTTCATTCACTTGTGTTCATCATGCCTTGTCTTTTTACAATAGGCACACTTAACCTTCTCCTTCTTAGGTTTAGCATTGGAAGAGGAAGTCTCAGTGTTGTTTTTGGCAGGATTGGTGTTTTCTTTCTTCTTCTCCTGGTCCTTATTCTTTTTATTCTTCTCCTTTATTGAAGTCTTATCCTTACCATTTCCAGCTATCAAGGCTTGGGGTTGAGTATACTTCATTGTGCCCATCTGAATTAGCTTATCTTTCTCCCTAGTCAAGTCAGCAATGAATGAATCCAAAAAAGTCATTCTCCATGTAGTGCCAAGGACACTTTTTGTGGCATGGAAAGTGGAGACAAAGATGGAATAACTTGGACCTAACTTTGTGAGAATAGAAATAATGAGTTGATCATCTTTCTTCTCTATCCCATACTCTTTCAATTCCAATCTAAGGGCCTTGAACTTAGTGAAGAAGTCTTGTAGGGTGTCAAAGTTGCTAGGACTTAGACTTATGAGTTTGTTTTCGAGCTCATGACCTCTCATCTCATCAAGCTTCCCAAAAAAAATTTCTAAGGTGTCCCATATGTCATTAGGAGTTTGGGAGGAATCTAAGTGGAAGAGAAGTTCTGGAGACACAGACAAACTCAGTAATCCAAAGGCTTCATCACTACGGTTGTACCACTTGACCTTTTCAACATCTGTGTTGGGTTCTACTTTTGTACCCATGGTGATCCTATACAACCCTTTGATTCTAAGAATGATTGACATTTTAACTTTCCATTCATGACAATTGAAGGGTGTTAGGGGTTTAAGTTGAAAAGAATCCATTTTTTAGCTGAATTTAGGTGAAGTTGTATTGATTGCAAGTTGTGAATGTATGCAAAAAGGAGAATGAAAGAAAGTTGTGAAAAGCAATCACATCCCCCCAAAATATTGAGTCCCCCCCCCCCAAATATGTGATTACATGCTCAAAAGATGTCAGACTTAGCCAAAAATGCATTTTAGAGCAATCAGTGCAAGACTAAAGCAAACAGGATGTCGGACTCAGCCGAAAATGCATCCCGAGAGACCCAAATTTTTGGCACTTTATAAACTAGTGAATTTTTAAAAAATAACAAGTTTACATTGTGGAGAATTGAATTACAAGCACTTTTTTAAAAAATGGCACCTAAAACCGAGCTACCATTTGCAAGATATTAAAGTTACAATTTTCTCGTAAACTAGTGTTTTTGTAAAAAAACACTAAAACATTAAAAAAATGCCTGTTATGGGGAGAGAAAGTGGCCTTCCAACCACTCATTGGATTTGACACAGAATGAGAAATCCAAAGGAGGTTTTTTAAAGGTGGAATTAGCCTCCTGCCAACCTGGGCCTCACCCTTCATCTTCGTAGGTCAAAGATACAAGTTAAAATTAAACCTCTAAACTGCCTTTTTGAATGCTAATTTTAAATTTGATTTTAAATCAAACATTCAATTTATTGATTTAATAATATTAGAATAATTTAAAAGGTAGATTTACCAAAAAAAAGAGAGAGGGTGGGCCCACCAAAAGAGGCATTAGAAACCAAGAAAAGAAGTGCCATATGCAAAACGAATGTCATACGGACTGAAGGTATTGCAAGAAAAAAGAAACAATAGATGCAAAGTCTGATGGTGCTTTGACTAATTCAGGTCAGGTTGAGGCATGGCATTAGCATCTAAAACAACATGATAATGCTTGGACTGGGTAGCGCTTAAACTGGGCAGCGCCTGGTCTAGGATGTGCCTAGTTGGGCAGCACTTGG
This sequence comes from Torreya grandis, assembly GCA_037957365.1. NCBI lineage: Eukaryota > Viridiplantae > Streptophyta > Pinopsida > Cupressales > Taxaceae > Torreya > Torreya grandis. The sequence continues at coordinate 2,762,102 of JARHVA010002025.1, forward strand.
TTTGAGCAGTGCCTGAACACTGTGGCACAGATCAGTTGGAACAGTAGGCTGGAAGGTGGCATCCTCTATCTTTCCTCAATTTAGAGTCACACAAATAGAATGTAGAGAAAGGTGGCATCCAAGAGCAGCAAATCGAATGCAGAGTTTTTGTTTTGCAAAATGACAAAACTAGAATTCCTCCACCTTGCTAAAGAAAACCATAGATCTAGACAAAATGTCTTGGTAAATGCTAACTTAGAAGTAAATTTTTAAATAAGATCTGTATGGATTTGCATGAGTTTTCAAAAAACTCTACCAAAGCTCTCAAATGCAACAAATTTTTTTTAAAAAAAACTAAGAAAGCAAAGTGAGAATTTCAAAATAAAGTACTAGAATAACCAGACACAAGATTACCGAGTTTGCTCTGATACCATATCAGAGTTGTTGCCAAAATCTAGATAATACGAGTGCAATGGAGACGTGATCACACAAGTTGAAGCAAGTGCACACCACATAGATGCTAAAGCAATTTGAAAATAACACAATAAGAGAAATTACACAAAACAAAATGGAGAAAACCAAAATCTGATTAGCATGAGATAGCCAAAGTGAGGAATACAAATGGGAGAGTACGTAAGTAACTCCTCCACAAAATGTGGACAATGCACCCCAAGAATAGAATGTAACTCCTCCATGAAAGGTGGTGACAAGGTGCTAAGAATAGAGAAGTAACTCCCATCAAGGGAGTTACTTATGGCATTCTTATGACACCTATGACACATCTATGACACACACCTCCACATAAGCTAGCCTATCCCACAAATGTAGGAAAACTCCATATATGCACAAGAAATACAATTTTCCTAATTAATAAATAGGTAAAAATAAAAACCTACACTAATAACCTTTTCATATGAAGCATCCACCATAATTTTGGAACCTCATCACTAGGCATAGAAAATTGATGTAATTTACATAAAACATATTAAAAAATAACATGATGTTCACTTAGATCCATACTTACCTCATAACTAGCCTCAACCAATACCTTGGTCTTCTCCTTTTGCTTGGTCTCTTCATTCACAACATGAGCAAAAAATGAGAGCCCTTGGCACTCTTCAAATTCTAAAGCATTCTTTACCATAGAAAATAGATTACTTGGACCTACAAACTCATCATGACTCACCTTTGGTTTCCATGATCTAAATTTCCTTTTTCCTTGCACTCTAGGATATTGATTGAACCTATTCTGACTTGTAGACATTTACTTGCGTAATATAGCAATGTGACCTCTCTATTCAAAGTTGTAACAAACCATACTCCTTGATGGAAACTTAGCTTGTCTTACCTTATTTAGACAATTTTTTTCAAAGTGTCCCACATCATTATAGTTGAAATACTCAACCTTGCTCACACTTTTTGACTAATTACCCCCATCGTAGTTCCAAAAAAATTCATTTCTAATAGGTCTCTTGCATTCTCTAACCCTATGACCAAATTGATTACATGTGTAATAGTAACCATTGAAACTTGCATACCTCATGGAATTTGGCTATTTGATCTAATTTGTCTTCATTCTACTTTTACCATTAATCCTTTTCTGATGACTTATCTTCAAAGTATGATTATCCTTGTTCACATTAGTCTTTATCTTGTCTTGAGTTGCATTCTTTGGTTCTTCTTTATATCCAAGACCAATAGTATCACTTACATACTTTTGTTCATTTAGAATATTTTCTAGATCAATCGAGCTCTTTTTAAATATCACAAATTACTTCACCTTACTATATGTATTCTCTAACTCAGATTTCAATGACTCATTTTTCAATTACATAACTTGAACATTCATCTTCTTTATATTTTAGGCTTGTAGACAAGACTTCCAATTGAAAACTAAGATGCTTGACCATATATTCATGCTCCTTGGCATCTTCATTAATTCTTTCCTCAAATACATTGAATTTATCCTCAAATTATTTGAGTTTATACTTCATCTTCTTATTGATCTTCTTCTCAATCTTCAATTCTTCAAAAGCATTTATCAATGTAGTCTCATAGTCCACCTCATATTCATCATCAAATGAATCACTCCAAGTAGACTCCTTTTGATGTGAACAACTACCTTATTTATCCATAAATAGGGATTTATCTTCAACATGACAATCATCTTTATGATCATACTCTAAGTCGCTAAATTTACTCTCATCTGATGAGCTACAATCTTCTTTGGTGTAGAGACTCTTCTTGTCCTTGAAGTACTTCTTGTTATTTTCAAACCTTCTAAATCCCTTTTGATTTTATCAAACCTGAATGATCTCTTTCCATCATCATGACCTTGATCATGCTCTTCATCATCATCCTTATTATACTTATGAGGGCACATATTAGCAAAATGTCCTACCTCTTGATAATTGAAGCATTTGAGTAGTAGTTTACCCTTATACTTTCCTAAACCTATTTTTATTTTTTTTTGAAATCAAATCAATTAGTTCATCCTCATCTATATTATAAATTTCATCCTCCTTGAATTTTTTAACTTGGAACTTCTTCTTTATCTTCATTTTAGTTTTGAATCTTGCTCCCTTATTTAGTGGTATATCATCATTCTTTCTCATCGCATAGGTAGTAAGGGTGCCATGCAATTGATCCATCTTCAATTGAGTAAGATCATGAATTTCTTCTATAGCAGATACCTTAGGATCAAACTTGAGGGATAGAGACCCTAATAACTTTAGAAATATAGCAGCCTCTTCAAGGTTCTCACCAAGACCTCTGATGATGTTCACAATCTCATCAACTCTTTACAGAAAGGATGCCATAAAATATTCTTCATTCCTCTTGAGACTTTCAAATTGCCTTCTATGAGTCTAAAACTTAGCAAACATGACCTTTTAATCTCTTTCATAAATGATTTTCATTTTTACCCATATCTCTTTAGCATATTTACAATAGATTACCTTGGTGTATTCAATCTCTAAAAGACCACAAGTAATAACATTCATTGCCTTGGGATTGTTCTCAAACAACTTCTTATTTATAGCATTAGATGGAGGATTATTAGGAATAAAATAACCATCCACAATATATTTCCATACATCAAACCCTAGGGACATAATGTATGTCCTCATCCTTGCACTCCAAAATGCATAATTGGATCCATTAAACATCAGTGTTTGCTTAGTAGAGAAACCTCCTTGATGACTACCCATATTTTACCTTGGTTTACCTTCAAGCTATTAAACCTTCACAAAAGGACCTAATCTGATACTAATTTTATAAATAAAATCACTGAGAGTGGGGTGAATTAGTGAGCCCATATATTTCTATTTCAATTCCAATCCTTTCAAACTATTAAACAATCAACATATATTAACTTGATCAAGTAACATTAATAAGAGAGCTCATTCATTTAATACATACACAAGATCAAACACATAACACATAGTTGCTATGGGAAACTATCATGGGGAATAAAACCCACTCTCAAGTTTGCAACAAATGGAATACTATCCTATAGTAAATTACAAACAAGAGACTGGTTAACTCCTTTAGACTAGTAAACCTTGATCATCTCCTCCTGACCAAAGGTCTTTAGTGAAATACCTATTTCACAATGAGAAACTACCCCTAAAAAAGATCAATTCTTTTATTACCTCCTTTTATGTGAACACATACACCTTAGAACTGATGTATTCAACACTTCATTATGGATCTATGATTATCTAACCCATGCACAAAATCTCTCTCTCTATCTTATATAACCTCTCACATAGGCATGCCACAATCTCTCTCCTTCACTCAAACTATCCTCATATGCTCACTTATACCTCTTCTCATATCCTAAAACTATAAGAGCACTTTTTGACATTATAAATATGAACTAAAATTCATACATATTCATTAATCTAATTTGATCATCAACTGGTCACTCTACCTCTCTTTCACTCCATAACTCTCACATTCACCTTGCACAAGTCTCACTTATAAGTGTAGAAACCAACACATTTGGTTTAATTATATATAGATAATCATGAATTTTCAACTCAAAAATATTTCCTTTTCATCTAAAATACATGCCTTAATCTTTAAGGCATCTCATATGGGTCATACTTAAGCACAATCCACTTTCAAATAGACCTAAGTCACTTTTAGGTCCTATCAGCTCTTTGACACTTCTCCAAGAAAAAAAAGAAACATAGGACCACTTAAAAAATGTATGGACCCATTAAAAATTATTTATATTTCCTCCTTAAGTGATAAAAACTATCATATTACCCTTCTACTTAATCACAATTCGCTCAAACAATATTCTATGCACACAGTCACCATGAACGAATACATAGTCAACTTGTAAACCTATGTTCATACTGCATACAATTGCTCAAACCTTAATAATACACATAGATGATCCTAATGAAGTCTAAAACATGATAAAAATATAATATTCATCATTAAACATCTAAATAACATCATAACAAGCTCAATTATCCTTCTCTAATTACTTGCAGAACACAATCAAACACACATTCAACTTTGGAGCTCAATATCGTTGTTTGTACATACATTCAGACATTTAAATTTATATTTCTAGATGTTTTTGGGAGTCCTATACAAATTTTATTTTTATTGTATGGTTAAATACTACATATATTGAAATTTATGGCTAAAAAACTAGGCACTGGTCTTTCCTTTGTTAAATTTAAATATTTGAATTCAAATAATCACAGTTAAACCTCAAAAAACATGCTATCATCTTGAGTCCTTATTACTCAGATTAAACATGCACCATTTATTTTATTTTAATAATCTCAAACTTTAACACATATTTCACCAATTTTAAATGTTAAAATTTAAACATGTTGACCTCATCTCATTCACTCCTATAATATTGACTTAATACACACTATCAATCTTTATTTATCTTATAGTGCTAGCCATTCAATCTAGCTCAAAACCCACATAATCATGACACTTGACACCCTCATGTGACTCTTGATCAATTATACTATTAAACATCATGTACTTCTTAGCATCTCACTCAACACGCACCATTAGATCAAAACTGTATGATCACTTGCGCACCATTAGATCTTAGAATAAGATCAATCTTTATCTCTGTTAACCAATGAACACTTTGACTTACTGTACACCATATATATATATATATATATATATATATATATATATATATATATATATATATATATATATATATGAATTAATATACATAATTAGATCTCTATCGGGTCTTAATTTTTAACATTGTGCAAAAATGACCAAGTATGGGAGCCATTGCTTAGCTGCTCAAAAGGCCAACTTTGCACCTCCATATATTTTGCTTCGCTAAAGTGCACATTCTAAAATTTATACCATATGATCTCCTCACATAGGATAATCCAACCATGTGTAAATATAATATTGAAACCCTCACATGTGTGAGATATAATGACATTAAAATTCTCACTTAGATTTTTTTATTTACATAGCCAATTATGTCAAGAAATATCTGGAAAGACCAACTTTGCACATGCATATCTTTTATCACGAGTCAGTGCTTGACTTGAAAGTTAGAAAAAATAAACTAGGTACAAAAATTAATAAACCCATATGTTAAAATTATCTTAAAATATCCACACATGTGATATATGACTACATCAAAATGCTTACTCGACTCTTCTTGCCACATTGCAAATTTGGCTAAGTATGGGAAAACACTGTCAAAATGCTTGGGAGCCCAACTTTTCACTTGCATATATTTTTTTGCACTTAGGCACATAACCTAAGGATTTAAACATATAAATTAGGGACTAATGTGATCATAACCATATGAATAACTCCCCTTGACTCATCCACATGTGGCAATTATGATGTCATCAAACTGCCTACTCAGATTTTCTACCATTGGACCCAAAATATCTAGATAAGAACAATGATGAACTAGATGAATTCCACTTATTTAAAAAAGAACTCAAATCATATAAAACCTATTATAGGACCCCTATCACATGTTCAAATCACCATACTCATCCTTGAACATCTCTAACCATGACAAAATAGAAGATCAACTAAGCCAACTTCAAGCATACTAAGACAAGCACATTGCACACTTTGTCATTATCACTTAGACTATTAAGGCACTTCATCCACTCACCTAGACACCTTCATGACATCACCATGAAATCATTGACATCTCTCCAACAAACTTATATGTATAAAAATAAAGAGGCTGAATACATAGAGATAAAACCATCATACTAATAACATAACATTTAATTATATTGACCTAAGGCTAATGATACTATCTAGGCACACACAAAGATTGTAATCCTGATCCAAGTTACCCATAGTCTAATTCTCCATCTTTTTTGGTGCCTATGTAATCTCAGTCCTTTAAACATTGATTAATCACTAATTATATTATCCTATTTATTAATTTCCATATTTATAAAGTGTAATGGTCAAATCGACTTCAACCCTTTACATTTATATTTTTTCTTATTGGTATGTTTTATACAATTTGAAATATATATAGTTTATATCTTATTAAGGGTTAACATTAATCTAAGATAGGTAAAATTATATTGGTGAACACCTATATTTATTGATCATTTCCAACCCTAGTTTTCCCTTAAGGTTTCACCTTCTTTCTAAGGTTTCAAGTTTTTGTAAATAATTTTATTTTTTGACATGATTTATGATTTTCCTTTATGCACAAAATACACATGGCTATAACTGATGAACATAATTTATTTTTTGATTCAAGATATGATTGTAATCATTACATGTTATTTTCATTTTATATTAAAAATATGCAATAGTTATGTAATTCCTTGGATTAAATATTTATCCATTAATAAGGTTAAAAATAATAATAAAGAATCCCTATCATTTCTTATCTCATGTTTTTGTATTCTTCCTATTATCACTAGGTACCAAAGGGCATGTATAACCATTTTATTCCTCATACTCCCATTATGAATCCAAATTTTATGTTGGATCCCATAATTCATGTTATGCATCCTATTTATGGACTTATTATGAATATCAAATATAAAAATATTCGTGAACAAAAAACAATTACTATGGATTCTAACTAAGGACAAACATGTGTATACTTTTCCAATAGATGTGATGACACTAATGAGAGGTAAATGATTCAGTTTCTTTCATTAAACCCAAAAAATCATGATTCATTACTATATGTACCAAGAGATGAATTAAAAAAATATTAGGATAATACATCTAAGGAATAATATTATCCTTTCAATGATATCAATCAACCTATAATAATCATTAATTCAACCAAAAGTGTCCAGACCACTATTATTATTACTATTTCTACATCTACCTTTTCAACTACATATATGATGCCCACCTAAGGTGTGGGGGAAATGTTATTATTATATTATCATGCCTATGTATACACAACAAACCTATGCCCATCCTATGGTGACTATACATGTTACATCATCAGCTTCACATAATACACATTCCTTAGACCATATTATTTTATCTTGATAGGATAAGGTGTTGTAGATACAATATTATGCTTATATTTATAGTCATTAAATAGATTCATATGATTTAATTTATAATCCTTTATCCTTTAATATTTATCCTAATATTCCAATATATTATAGTAAATGTTATCAAGAGAAAAAACTTATATATTTCCATGTGCCATGATTTTATTATGAATCCAATGATAGATAACTGATGAAATTATTTCCTTGCAATTATAAAGATTACTATTTATAGTGGTTCTATGATTTCCCCCTCTAATCAATTAAATAATTCAACCCTTTGGTATATCAATTTATAACACACTTATCTATCATCATTTATGATAAATTATCTTATTCATAATTAGATAAACTCAAGAAAGGATCCAACAAGCCAATGAGTGACTATGTATTTTAGTATAAGATTATGTTGTCTAAGATGATCAATCGTATGCTAGATAATGAGTTACAAGAAATATTTAAACAAATATTTATTTTACCACTTAATGAGTCTATATTATTCAATAAATTTAAGTCATTTGATGATCTATCTCATATAGTGAGAGATTGAGAAGTTAATCTCCAAAATTTGAACAAACTCATCTATGCACCTAATACTACAATTACTCAAAAAATAGAGTTTTAAATCAAGCCAAGATAAAATTTTAAATTAAAAAAACACCAAAAACATGGAAAAATAATAGTTAATTCATTATCAAAACCCAAAACCCTCAAGATCCAAGTCAAAAGTTAGATTATAGGTTGCACACATTCAAGGAACACTATTGCATACATTCATCTAATGGAGAGAAATACATGTAATTTGACTTCCCTCTTCAGAGTATTGGATAGTTAATAAACTCTAAATCATATAATGGGGAGTGGTTTGGGTCAGATCATCCCACCTTCATTCCCATTTTGTAGGTCTAATTTTGTCATTACAAATGGACCTATGATTACAAGTAAATGAGATAAATTTGTGTGAGTCGCATATATAATCAAACTTTAGGATCACATAAAAATCTCAAATAGTAACATGTGCACTTTCTTGTATCAAAATAGAGATGAAATATCCAAAAATAAAATACCAATAGACTTGGAACATAGGGTCTAATGATATAAACCTAAAGCAGATAATACTACCTAGACACACATGAAGATCTAGATCCTAATCCAAGCAACCCATAGTTTGGGTTTTCACTCTTCTTACTTCCTGCATACATTCTCATTTTTTTATAGATTATTTAACCACTAATCATCTTGTCCTATTTAGTACTTTTCTTATTTGTCAAATGTAATGTTCAAATCAACTTCAACCCTTTACATTCAAATTTATGCTTACTTTTTATACATTATAATCTAAGTTATACATAGTTTATATCTTGTTTACAATTAACATTAATATAAAATAGGGTAAAAAAACTGAACACTCCAAAAACACCCATTTTAATCTTATTTTTTCACTTTTTTTATTTAATTTTATTGTTGATGTTGCCCAAATTATTCTTTATTGCATTTTCTCCCTTTGTTGGGCATCCCAAAGACTTTTCTCAACATGATATTTGAACGAACCTTCAAAAAATGTGGTTTAGCTCCTTATTTATGTTATTATACTAATTTAAAATAATTAATATATAATTATACTTCAAAAATTATACTCTAAGAGAATTGAAATTAGACTAAAGCAAACAAGGTTGAGTTACATTCAAGATAAGGTCAACATACAAGAAGTCTTGTTCAACAAGTAGTCAAACCATACAAAAAATAAACTATAGATCCCAATATTCCCAAAATAATAGGAATTTAATTAAAATAATAATAATTTTAGTTAATAAACACTAAAAATGACACCCCACCTCTTGTGGAATCATTTGAGTACTCAGACAATGAAATAGAATTAACTGGCAATTCCAATTATTTTTAAAGAAATTTAAGGAAAGTGTCCAAAATTAACTAAACACTTAATTATAGACATAAATGAATTAAATAAAATTCATAAACATATAAAAAAATAAACTAAATATAACACTAATAATAAAGTACTAAAATTTGCATCATACTCAACATTCCCCTTTGATGTAAAAAAAAAGAGATGCCTACCATCTCCTTAAGTCTTCCAAATATCTGCTTATGCAATCCCTTGGTGATAATATCATAAAATTGATATTAAATTATTAATTAATCAATTAATTTTTTTTTATCATTGACTGAGTATATGAAAAAATTATATTTGAGTTTAGTGTGCTTGGTTATAATATGGAAAAATAGATTCTTGAACAATTGTATTGCCCCATTGTTATCACCAAATATCTATTTTAGATTAAGTTTGTTCTCTCTAAAATCAACTAAGAGTATCCTAAACCATAATAATTGTGTTTAATATGATGTAATGGATGTATATTAACCTTCAATAGAGGATAATGCAATTTTAGATTGTTTCTTTAAAGACTATGAAACTAACCCATATCCTAGTGTGAATCAATACCCTAAAGTTGTCATCCTATCATCAATAGATCCTCCTCAGTATGAATCTATGTATCCAATGAGACATATATATATATATATATATATATATATATATATATATATATATATATATATATATATATATATATATATATATATATATATATATATATATGAATATCATGATTATAATTACCTCTTACCTATCTAAAAATTCTTTTTATTGCTTACAAATATTTGATGATGGTTTTCCCATAAATCTAGAACTAGTGAAACCCCATAACTGATATCAGGTCTTATCATAGTGAGATACATGAAGCATCATGAAATTATTGTAAAACTATTTTCATTAACTAAATTAATAAAATACTCTCTTTTTATATTTTATCCACTTGGAATTGGAGTGTTTGTGGGATTCAAATATTTAATATTGTACTTATTTAACATGTCTTGGGCATACTTGGCTTAACAAATGAATAATTTCTCTTTATTTTTATGGACTTCAATTCTAATAAAATAATTCATAAGTACAAGATAATTCATCTCAAATTATAATTTCATATCTTCTTTTAATTTAATCAACATCTCCATAAAGTTACTCATAAATACCAAGCCATATACATAAAGACAAACATATAAACTTTAGAATTATATGACTATATGTAAAGAGTTGTTTAATTTTGAATAATTTCAAAGCCTTGATCTAATAACCATATATAAATTTTATAGTACCAAGATCTTGGATCTTGAGTCATCCCATAAAGACCCTTTTCCAACTTATATACCCAAAATTATTTACCATTTACCTAAAACCATGTGTCTACTCCACATATAATTATTATTCAACCACTCCATTTGGAAATGCAATTTTGACATCCATTTGATGGATTTTCCATCCATTATGATTAATTAAAATAATAGTTATTATTATAGTATTTTTATATGCCATAGATGCATAGGTTTCCTCATAGTCAACCCTATATGTTTGTGTAGATCCTTTTGTAACTAGTCTAGCTTTTATCTTGTCAACTATTCCATCACTCATAACTCTAGTCTTGTGGACCCACTTCATTCCAATGACATATTTATTAAATATAGTTTTAAATAAGGTTCTTGTATCATTCCTCTCACTTGAAACTATCTCTAATTTCATAACATCAACCCATTCTTTCTTTTGGCTAGTTTTTGCATAGATTATAATCCATTAGCCATTGTTAACAATGAAAACATACTATTTTAATAATAAGCATCATAAAAAAAATTACCATCCAAATGTTTAATATTTTTAATAATAATCTCATATTTTTGATCCAACATTTTATTGGCTGGATGTAAAATCAACAACTACATGTTCTTGCTTGGATTTGATGAAGATGCATGACTAGTCTCTTGCAAAGAACTAGTATTGTTTTCTGTTGAACTAGAAACCTATGTAGAAATTTTTAGACCTCAAAATAAACTTAGATATTATTCCAACCTTCACCTATTAATTCTATATCTACATGATCAAAATCAACATACACCTCATTTAAAAAAAAATTTACAATCCCTATAAACAATTGTTAATTTATTAGCAGGTTTATAAAATTTGTATGCTTTAATTTCATCACTATATCTTGTGAAATTGTGATAAATAATCTTAGAATATATATTTGGATAAAAATAAACACATTTTATTTCACCCTTACAATGACTTTTGGTGATTTTCATGCTACCCTTTCCTTCAAGTTGGATGGACTTTCCATCTTCCAATTGCACTTGAATTTTGAAGGAATCATATAACTTGTTGAAACCATCTTGGTAACTTGTCATGTGATTTGATAAACCTGAATCAAGACAAAAAAAAATGATTTTCATCCTCTATTCCCATAATAAATGTGAGACAATAATCTAAGTGGTCTTAAACCTCACTTTATTCAACTTGAAAACCATTTTTTATTCTCTTGATTAGCTTGATTCTTAGCTACTAGTAACTTGTAATCTTTTATAAAGTGTCATGGTTTTTTTTAAATGACAAGTTTGGTTTCTTTTTATTGTTACAATAAATTTAAATTTAAATTTCACCATGAATGATCTTAAACCTCACTTTATTTAGCTTGTAAAACTTTATTTTCGCTCTCTTAATTAGCTTTATTCTTAGCTACCAGTATCCTACAATATTTTATAAAGTGCCATGGCTTTTTGAAATAATTACAAGTTAGGTTTATTTTGATTTTACCTATAAAGTTATATTTATATTTTCCTTTGAATTTTAGATTTTTAAAAACCCTTGATTATTATTTTTATTTTTCTCTTTGATCTTTGAAACCCTTGCCTTGGTTTCAAGTTCATGTTCTAGATCTTCTACATATGGTCTCATCTCATCCTCATGGGATAAAAGATAACACACTAACTCTTCAACACTTAAGTGTATATTTCCTTCCACTCTTCAAGATTTATCACAATATGCAACCATATTTGAATTAAATATCTCAAAATATTCCTTAATTTAACACTATCTTTATATTTTCTCTATAAACCCTCATTATATGTACTAGGTCATTTATCCTTGTGTAATATTATCCAACTCTTTCATTATTTGACATTCTCAAATTTTTAAAATTCATTAAGAGTTTAGATTTTTTCTTATTTTACCTTAGTATATCCTTGATATGAAGTTTATAAGGGATTCTATACCTCATGGGAATTATTGTATCCTACAATTCTTGGATAGATGATTGAGTCTATGATAGTCTAAAGATAGAACAAATATTATTTATCCACCTTTTCTTCAAACTTTTTTGTTATTATTTTGATATTTTCTAAATGTGTTAAAATATTGGGGTGGTGTTTACCCATGTATAACATTATCCAAAAATAATTTACATACAATAATTATCATCAACTGATCTCTCCAATACTCAAAGTTGTCACCTTTAAAACCAAGAATATTCATGGAAGCATAATTCACTAAAGGCATTATTTCTTATGCTAATAGATTAAAACCCTTATAAATATTTGTTTAAAATGTATTTGATACCAAATAATTATTTTAAATGTATGAGGTGAGTAAAAATAAAATCTTAACTAATATCAAATTGAAGCTATATCTTAACCCATTAGTCTTATAATTACTAGTTGTGTTGTATGTGAGACTGTTGACTTGTACAAAATAAATTAAAATATAAAAACACGTGATTGATGGTATTAATTAAAATACACCTAAATAAAAATTAGAGCTTAAACATTGAAAAAAATTACAGTTAGAATTAATGTGCCACACTTCCTTGTGGATAATTCTTATTAATTAAAAAATGTTAAGAATAAGCCTAATATAATATAACTTGCATGAGAAGTAATTTAAATAAAAATATAAATTTTAAAAAAATTAAATTAATTTAATTTAAAAATAATAAATATATAATTATACTTATAATTATAAAATTAGACTCTGAGACATCTGAAAGTAGACTAAAGCAAATAAGGTTGACTCATGTTTAACAGAAGGTCAATATGTAAGAAGCCTTGCTCAACAAGTAGTCAAACCATGAAACCAAATCAACTATGGATCCAAAAATTTCATATGAAATAGGAATTTACATAAATACATTTTAATTTTATTTAAATAACACTAATAAATGGCACTCCATCTCTTAGGAACTCATTTGATTACTCAGGCAGTGAATTGGACTTAACTAACTGTTTTAATATTTTTTAGGAAATTATTAGAAAGTGTCTAAAATTGACCAAACAAGTAATTTATGACATAAATAAATTAAATAACCTCACTAAACACTTAAAATACTAAATAAAATAAATATAATACTAATATTCAAGTGATCAAATTAGAATCATACTCAACAACTGGGCCTTTTTTCAAATAATTTTGGCTACACCATGTTCTAACAAATCTGAATAAACCCATATGATTTTTTTAGTTGATGTGACCTAAGGAATTACAACCAAAAATTTCATACTCTAAGTGTTTGAAAAAATTATTAATATTTAAAATGAAACAAAAAATTCAAATTATAATTTTTTAGTGATGTAATTTTTCCCATTCACCTTAAATGCTATTACATCAATCAACCCAAAAAAAAATCTAAACACCGATAAAATCATGCTCCAAATTTATGATAAATATTTAAATGCTTATGTAAATAAAATGTGCACTTAAACCCAAATAAATGTGTATTTTGGGTATCTTCAATATTTTTTTTAGTTTATCTCATATCTCAAAGAGTTATATAAGTTGGTTAAAATAAAGTAAACGATATTGTTAACATGCCTTTGCTAAAAGAATTAAATAAATTAAGGTGTTTACAAGGAAGAATTAAGGAAGGTAGACATTTTGTTGCTCAATTAATTTATAAGATGCAACTTTTTAGTGGTTGATAATAAAATATACAAAGTTATAATGGGGTGAGTGTTGTCAAAATATTTTTGATGAAATCAAAAAAAAATATATATTTAATCCATCAATCTTAATGAATCAAATTCTAGATTAGCCTTTGTATAATAAATTTATTCTATAGATCTTGTATTAGGATTTTTTTGGAACAATAAAATGATGATAATAAAGAATGCACAGTCTATTACAACATATGTACACTTTTGGATTATGAAAATTTTAATAATGCAATTGAAATATTGTGCCTCACCACTATTTTATCATCATAAAAGCTTTGACATTACATGCTTAATAATGAAACTCATGTCCTCATAAAGGTCAATATACTAAAGCATATAATTAAGTAATAATATTTGTTAGCATGTATAGATAAGTGGGTAATGTTACCTATATAATTTGACCTAAATTTTATATCTTATATTTTTTAAAGGAACATGTAATTACAAATTAATTAGCCACAAAACTATTACTCGACACAACATTAATAGATGATACTTTTTAGAGATGATTTTATTTCACACCATATTGATGATGATACTTGGAATATGTACTTATATAAATTGAAACATTCATTAGAAATTGGATCAAAAAGAGCTATAATCACTCCTCAAGGCAAAACTATGCCATTGGCATATTGCTTAGGGTTTTCATGTACAAATAACATAACATAATATAATGCATTGATTTTTGGATTATATGTTAAAAACACATTATAGATAAAATATATTATAGTATATGGTAATTATAACTCTTAGTTAATAAGGTTTCATATGTTTATAAGACAAAGGAGGAAAATTTAATCCCATATAGATATTTGGTACATTATTTAATGGCATACTTTTATAATATTACAATTGATAGCATTGCTCATAGAAATAATCATCATGTGGATACTATTGACAATGTAACTTCTATTATTCATATAAATACAATTGATGATAAATCTATTTTGACTCTATAATGTCTACAACAACCATTGATTATGATAATTGAATTGGGAACCTTATGGGTATTCTATATCACAGGAATCACAAACGATTAAAAATGACATAGTGATCTCTACAATTTTTTTTGTATAAATATATTATCCTAAATAGTTTATCATGGAATGACAAAAATAATTTAAATAGATGAAATTTTCTATTTTATAATAAATTGAACTTTTTAAATGATCATTTGATTCAATATCTTAGTTGTGAGGAGGTAAAGCTAGCTTTATAGGAAGTAAATGATAGTGAATGTGGAGGACACTTCAATGAAAAATAAATATCTTATAAATTATTGAATATGGGTTATTATTGGCCTAAGATGGAGTGAGAACATCAATAAAATTAAAAATTATGCATGCAATGCTAATGACATAGTAATTTTAATCATGCTTATTCACAAATTACAACCTATTGAATCACCATCGCCATTTTATCTTTAGGGATTTGAATTGATAGGAAAGATAAATATTGAATCAATAGAGGGTTATAATCTCATTATTATAGCTACATAATATTTTACAAAATGGATTCAGGTTATATTATTGTAATTGACTATAGGGGAGGACATATGTTAGCTTTTAATGACAAATGTCATTTCCAAATTTGGTCTCCCTTCAACTATTATAAATGATATTGGGTCTTCCTTAAAAAATAATACTATTAATATATTTTTTTATAAATATAAATTATATCATACATATTCACTCTTTATTATCCACCAAGAAATGGGCAAGCAAAAGTGACAAATAAATCAATTACTAAAATATTAAGTAGAAATGTTACAAATAATTGTGATGATTGACATAATCAAATTATTTATGCCTTATAGACCTATCACATGAGGGTTTTTACTCCCATATTGGCTCTCTTGTTTATATAAAAAAATATTTATTACATTTAGAACTAGAGATACCATTCTTACATGTTTTTCTAATAGTTATCATTAAGGATAATGATTATTGTGAAAAGAGATTGCATGAGTTATAAATGTTGGATGAAATAAAATATAAGCTATTGAAAATCTAAAAGTATATTAGAATTACATTAAGAAATTATATAACAAGAAGATATAAAATCAATAATTCAAAATTGGTGACTTGGGTGTTAAAAGAGAATCAAAATAATACCAATGTAGATAAATAAAGTAAAGGCAATTTCAAACCCAAATGGTTGGGAAAACTTGAGGTTATAGAGAAGATGGGCATATGGGTTTATCATTTGGATTAAATTGAAGGAAAATATATGAATAACCATATAAACATCAAATTTTATAAAACAATAAAAAATTTAAAATAAATAAAATATTCAAAAAAAAAAAATGACATGCATGACATGTTTTTCTAGTTACCTGATTTATTCATTTTATTTATCATATATAAATGTATATTACATATCCATATTATTCACAAATAATTTTCATAGTATACATGAGTGGGATGTAGGACATACATGTTTCATATGACTCATGTACCTAAAAATGTGAGACATTCCTTACACCTAGGGGCTACCTTTCTACATTAGGGGCATGCCTACATTAAGATCATATTAGTCTATATTTAAAGGTCACATATTTTTATGATGATTTCATTGATCATATTGAGCTATTTAGATTATTTATACATGAATTTATCTTACATATACTCTTTAAATTATTATATTCCCTGGATATTTTACTTTTATATGATTTGATGATGATATTACTTGTTTGTGTAGACTATCATTGCTTGTTATATGCATGTTGATGTTTTATGTGTGACTGTTATGTGTTATATTATGTGCTCTATGAGTTAATATTGATGAATATTAGATTGTGTACCCATTGATGTGTGTTACATGAAGTGTTATCTTGCATATTTATAAGAGTTCTTTAATTATGTGTTATCATGTCATGTTCTATTTATGTTGAGGATCCTCTAATTCATGTCATGGGAATTTTTTCTATGTCATGTTAAAGTCCTTTCAGAGTTGAGTCATGTCTTGAGTGTTTATGTGTGTCATGATCATGAAATTATGTGCATATATACCTTTTGTGCATATATGTGTATGCATATACATTTTTTTTGAGATTTCAATGCATTGATTGCTATCACACATTATTCTAATTGTGTGCAATTCCATGATTACTATCATGAAAATTACATTTGGATTATTACTAAGTTATTTTGACTATAAATATTATTAATGTATTCTTGATTTATATATCTAATTGACATGAAACTTGTATATATTGAGTTACATTTTCATGTGTGTGAATGAGAAAATCATAAAATAGTGACACATCTAATCATGTTATCATACATGCTTTGCATAGTTACATTATTCTATGTAACATGGTGCTTATAAATATTTTATTTTGAGATGAATCACATGATTCATCCCTCACCTCAAAATGGAGCATATTATTGAGATTTCCATATATATTCAAGCCTTGATAGTTAAATTATGATTCAAATTGGGACATATTATTATTAAAATTAGGATAAAATTACATATTTACAAATTATGAGGCATATAGGGAAATAATACATGATCATGAGAGATGATGTATATATTTTATGAGATTATGACACATTACATGAATAAGATTGAAAAAATTATGAAATTAAATAGATTATAAAGTTGAGTAGATTACCATATTGAATAGATTATTAGATTAGTTTAGGTTTATCACATTAAATAGAGTGGCATACATATTTTAGCATTCCATATCATATTGAGGTACAAATATAGAAAATTTGGTACCATATAAGAATTATGAATCTAAAGTCCATTTATATTAGTTGATTAAAAGTTATAAAATTTACATAAGATCCTAGTATGAGGATCCTCCTTTGTGTAAGCTAGGTTCCAGGTTATGTTGAGAAAACCTAACTCATCAATTAAACTTGACCAACTAATAATTACAAAAAACTTGATGAATATGATCGAGAGGGGTAGACATATGGTTATTATAAATGCCATCTTAATCACCTATCAATTCATAGACATACATTTTTTAATGTTTTGGCACTATATATGCAATACTAATCACCTCTGATGGCTATGGTTCTAAACATTACATATAGAAAACACACTTTGCTATAATTAAATTAACACACTTGTAATAAAGTTTAAATTTTGAAAAGTGAATGATTTTAAAAATAAATTATAGGAAAGGAGTTAAATTATTTTTTTATATTTGAAATCTCCCCACACTATAATAAAAATAATTATGTGAAATTTAAACACACACACATACATGAAAGAATATTACGTATGCTTATAAATTTAATATGTAAACATGAAATTGGAATGGAAATAATTAAAAAATATAAATAAACAAACCAACTAATAGGTAGGATTATCACCATAATTATTTATGAGTGGGATCTCCTCAGTTAGAATCACATTCCAATACCCTCCTCATATAAAATAATTCTACTTAAAATCACCTTGATTTATTAAATGGATATGTATCAATGAAATGATTACTACCATATGGTAAAAATAAATCACATTAGTCTAAAACTAATATTTATCTCTTTCTCTCCATATTTTACTATCTTACTACCCAAAACTCTAATCCTTATTTAGGGAAATCAATCATTATTAAATACCTCTATAAATCTAAGAGGTTAAAACCATAATTCCTAATAAATTAGGCCATATAGAGAAGAATACAAGTTGTTGAAACCAAATTATTATGAAAATAGAATAAATGACCACACCACCCAATGGATTCCATATAAAGTTACAAAAATATCTCATCATATTTCATGATTACTTAATTTCTATAGATGATCTATACAAGGTCTAAAGATAACAACTAGTGACTTATGTAGCATTATGGAAAAGTGTTAACTTAAAAAATTTATTGAGGGTGGTTACAATAGTTGATGCAGGTGATCTAACTAGTTACTATGAATGAATAATTATTGTTTTGTATAGTTTTTACCTAACACCAAATAAATAATGGATGCAAGTAACTATGTCTTTAATGTCTAACCAACTAGTGGCTGTAGGTGATTAATGTTCTCACTATCTAGCTAACTAGTGGTTATAGGTACATCTATTAGAGTGGTTATGAGAGCATAACATATAAAAAACATCTTTCCCATTCTTTTTAGTCATCAAAATATTAAACCATAAAATCATTATATAAAATTAGAAAACCTATAAATAACACATGAATCCTAGAATCTATTTGTGTGTGTGTGTGTAATTTATATTGTATTTGAAATATGAGCATAATAAGAGTGTGGGAAAAGGAAAACATGGTAAACAAAGGAATGGTTATAGGAATATTAGATATGTGATGAAACCTCATCACACCACCAAAATTAAATCATTACATGTCCCTATGAAATCATAGTTATTTCAATAATTTATGTATTGGGACATGAAATAAGCATAAATAAGACTCATATCATAATTTATAGTATCTCCTATTGAGTTATTTGATATAAATCCTTTGTCTTGTTCCATATTTTCTCACTTTCTTTTCCTATTGTTCCCCAATCATCATTAGAGCTATAAATGTAGGAATGGGGGAACAAAGAGCAAGCATCTTGAATTTTAACCCTATACATCCAATAATATATTCCAATAAATAATTTATATACCTATTAAGTATTTTATTATTAGCCCTAAAATTTTACATAGAGTAAGGTTCTATCTATTGTAGGTGAGGAGTATGTTTTGTCCAACTTTATCAACATACAACATAAGCTTGATTACAAATTCAATTAGATATAATTATGGAATGGTTCATATATTTACTCATATATATCTAAAAAAATCTATTGAAATATAAAATAATGGTCATATCATTCCCTTATCTGATGACTAACTTGGGTATCCAATGTTTTGTTCTAAGGTTTAGAGGAATAGATTATTCCTCTTCACTATAGGATTACATTTGTTGTTTCCTTTTGAGCTCATGTATCAAGTAAGATATATAATATTTTTACACCACCAAAAATAACATTATGATTCCAATTATCATCCAAGGTGACTACCAGATCATGTTGGAATAATTCACATAATAAATCTTGGGTTTTAATAGAGCCATATAAGTAGGTTTCACAAAAGGACAAGGGAAATCCTATGTAATCTTTTCTCTTGAGATTATCTTTCATAATTAAAACAAGATGAATTATTCCTTTAGATATAGTGAATAAACCCTATAAGGTGTCATAAATTGAAAATTTTCAAGGACATTTCACAAATCATAAGAATCAATGCTTCAAAACAAAAAAACCATCTCTTTCTTCCTTAGTTCCTCATCCTTTTCATCCAATTGTATTTTGAGGGTATTTTTATCTTTTAATAACTGGTGGATGTTTTCTTTTTTTCCTTCACATGTTTCATTACACTTTATTTATTAATATATCAATGATTCCTTGATGTTATTTCTTAGATATATAATCTATTTGAACCCTAATAGATAGAATAAACATGTTTAGATGTGTTACAGAGTATATATGATCCTTTTTGATGATAGAGGTTGTAGGATCCTCAATAATGGAGTTTTTAGCCTCCTTAATAATGGAGGATGCAAAGGCTACATACTCCTTAAGTGTAGTTGTTATGGGTGATGGAATTTATATTACAGTCCCTTCTTCTTCATTCATTCTTTCTTCTTCCCTTGCCACTTGTAAAACTATATCCAACTCACTAATTATTGCTATAATCCATGAATTATTACCTTTAGTTACTCTATTTATTCATATGAAATCATAATTTTATCATAGTCACTAAAATTTTGACTAAAAGAGACAAAGGTTTATTTTCTCCTTTTTTATTCTGCTATAAACTCTTATTCTTCATTTTCTTGGATCCCTTGCTCATATAAAAGTTCATCCTAATTTTTATTCATGGATTATTAGATTTCAATATTTTCATATTCATTAGAGTCCTCCACTTCCTCATATTTTAAATATATCTCTTCTTCACTACCACAATAGTCTTCCCATTTATAACTCTATTCTTTTGATTCATCACAGTCTTGAAAGAGGGTTAGCCAACATTTCTCCTTTTTTTCTTAACCTATGAGAATGAAAATTACATTTATTGGAAGAATATTATAAGGTATTTTTACTCTTATTAGGGTGAGTGGAAGATATGAGTATGACATTTTTTAGGTTTTATATATTGATTAATAGCTTATTGTGGAAGATGGGGTAGTGAGATAAAATTCTCCAATGGAATGTCTAGTTTGATAATGGACAATACATTCTTGACTATTATTATTATCAAATAATGATGGGTTAGGGTTACAAGTTTCTTTTTTTTCTATTATTTATACATATTTATTAAAAAATTTAAGAAATAATTAAGTGCGATTCCATGTATAATATGGCTTAAGAGATTCAAGTGAGGAGTATATACTAGGTATAATTTACCTTCACATGTAAATTATTTAATAATGAATATATATACTTGGTTCCATGGATGAGGGAGTGATAATATTTTTTTACCATATGTGTCATACTCAAGTACTTCCTATGGTCTACTAAATCTAGCTCTGGAATCTCCATCTATATGTCATTCTATCCATCTCTCTCAAGTTGTAAGAAGGATGGTAACCTTTTAAATTAACTCTATAATTTAGATTACCTCCAGACCTTTCATATTACCCATATCATCCTAAAATGTTTGAAGAAAATCATGAGCAATATCCAAATTATACTTTGTGAATTTCTCTATAAATTCCATCCATCCTACATTCTAAAAAATGTCACCACTTGTGGATTATTTCTTAAGAATGTGTGGCCATTTAATTCCATCATTTGTATGTCTCTACCTATATTTATACTATGTATTATACTTAGTAGTTACTTATCTAGTCTATCCATCTTATTTATATCTCTATAAAGGCTAAAAATAACATGTAATTCTAAAAAAAAGATTATAAAATCTAGGAAGAGATGGGAGTGAATAATTATTGCATTTAACTTTTGGTGGTAAAATTATGCCATACACAATATATTTTATCACTTATGTATTTTTTATGTGTGGGCCATCTAAATAATTATCTTCTTATCTTGTTATGTGACACATGCCAAAATGCTATCAATTAACCTCCCCTAAAATATATGCTTCCACTTGTCCCTACATGGAATGAACCTAAATTTTGGAGTCACATACAACTAATGTGATATGATGGAAGAAAAATCATAAAGGTGAAGTGAATTAGGGATTAATTATTAGAGTGTATGCCATTGATTGGGTGAAAATACATAAATATAATTAATTGGGGATAAAAAAATCTAAAATGATGAGTTATTATGTGGAGGTATGATGGATGAGTAACTCATAAATTGTTATGTCACATTGATTAATAATAAACATAACAAAATTAATAATAATAAAACATAGCTATCCTAAATAACTAATATAGTTACTTGATTTAAGTCATTATTTTACCAAATTTATCATTAGTGTAATGGATGAAGGTGAAACCTTAGAGTATTTAACATGATCCATAAAATTATACAATTGATTGATGAGAAAGATATTTTGATGATGATCAAGAAAGATTAGATCCATCACCAAAATATATAAGAGAGGAAACTCTTGTGTGAATTTCCAATTTGGAGCAAATTTATAGTTTTGAACTTATTAATGATTGATATCTTGAGATAAGCATGAAATTTTTGAATGTCCACATGGACAAACAATAAATACATGTGCTTGGAATACAAGGAATTAGGAGTAAGATGTGTAGATTTATTTTGAAAATGATAACTTTGCAAAAGGATATAAGTAGTGGTGGTTGTAGGTTTATTTTGGGAAACTTCAACATCTATGCTTATGTATATGTAGATAATTTTAAAAAATAAAATTATAAATTACAATCCTAATACCCCATGAGATAAATTGATATAGGAATGATGATTATAACACATATATCCTATTGAAAAATGCACATGTAGTGCTAAATATTATTGTGGCAGATGTTGAATGTTAATACAAAGTTACTTACAACACTTATATATAGGCTTGTAACACCTAGAAGGCTACAAGTGGATGAAAAATTCCATAAATTTTTTGAATATAAACTTATAATACATAAGAGGCTATAGGTAACCCTACTTATTGCTTTATTTTTTTTACCAAGTGGTCAACAAGTTGATTTTCCACCTAGAATTTTTTTTATTTTAGAGTAGCTACCAAATTAGTTTTCTACTCAGGCCCATTTTATTTAGGTTTGGATAGATATCAATATAGTTTCATAACCATAAATACAATGTTTATTGTTCATATCCTATCTTAGAGAGGTAGGGGTGAAGTGTTTTATCCATATTAGAGAAAACTCCTTATTGGTTGAGTCATAGTACTCATATAATATGTGAGAGAGCTCCATATTAATGCAAGGATTTTATTTTTTTATGATATTGTGAATAAAATTATGTTTGGAGAGTTTTTTATTATACATCTTAAGATAGTGACCATTCACCATCAAGGAGAAGTGTACAATATAAACTATGCATAGTTTTAATACTCCATTATCAAATAATTATTTATTTCATGTGGACCTAACCATGTGGTCTTAGGTTTAGATTTATGATACTTATACTTTGAGTCATATATTAAGGTGAAATTTCCTAGCTAAAACTTCCATGTTTTGATGAAATGACAATGCAATTTGACCTTTATTGATGAACTACCTTTGTTAAAAAGATTCTCTTCAAATCTCCTATAAGAAATTTAATTTCATGATCCTTTCTCTTGGTGCTTTGGAAAAATCCATACCAAGTTATAGGGACATCCTTAGAATTTTGAGTTCAAAATATATGGGGAGAACAACCCTTTTACCATATACTGACTCACATTGTGTGGACCCTATGATTATCTTCCATGTAGTTCTATAAGTCCATATAACATCTGAAATATGTTATTTTAAATCATAATGATGTACATCTATTTTCTTGGTAAGAATGTTCTCCAAATATATGTTTGTAACTTAATTTTTCCATTGTATTTTGGATGATATGGAGTATATTTATTGTGCCTAAAATCACACTCTTATACAAGGGTAACAATCGTATTAAACATGAATTGTGATCATTGATATGAGATTATATCTTTTGGAACTCAATATTCGGTGAATATGTGCTCGTCTTGTTAATAATGTTATCCAAATCTATTTTTGTAACACCACCTTGTTCATTGGATTTTGGATGATATAGATTATATTTCTTGTGCCTATTCTAATACTCTTGTACAAGGGATACAATAAAATCAAACATGAATTACGGTCCTTGATATGAGATTATCTCCCTTAGAACTAAATAGTGAGATAATATCTCCTCATATCATAACTATATTACCTTGTCATCTCATGTGTGCATCAAAGCTTTGACCTCTACCCATTTAGTAAGGTAGTTGATACATACAAGATATACTCCTTATTTTGAGAAGGTGGATGTATAGGGCCAATATAATTAAACCCCTATTTTTTGAAGGGTTATAAATATATTTATGGTTGGATAAGAATATTATTTGAATGTGTGGGTTTCCCCATACATTGACACCCATCACATTTTAAGGTGAATGTAATAGAATCTCTATGAAAAAATAGGCCAGAAATAATGTATCATGAGGATCTCATGTGTTATCCTCTTTACTAAAAAGTTCCTACCATAGGGTTCATTGTGACATGCTTGGATGATATCAAGCACTTCATCCTATCTCACACACATATAGATGATTAATTTAGGCCCAATGTGAAAGAAATAATTGGATATCCATGAGTAAGGATGATTTTATCCACCAAATGATGTTTCTACCTTGGTGAAAAATGTGAAGGATTTTTTCCTATAACCAAATAGTTATAAATATATGAAAACCAAGAAGTGTTAACATTAAATTTAAAGATATGTTCTTAAGGAAACAAATCGTCTATTAATGTGACATTTTCATCAAATATTAATCTCGATAATAAATCCATAACTATGTTATCTTTTTCTGGCCTATCCATGATAGTAATGTCAAATTATTATAATAATAACAACCATATGATGATATTACCACTTAATATAGGTTTTTTAATTAAATAATTAATTAAAAAATGATCAATATGAATAAAAACATGATAAATAATAATGTAATGTCAAAATTACATACACTAGATCATAATAAATTATTTTTATGTGACTATGTAGTTTAGTTATGTTACATGAAGGTTTTTTATTGATGAAGTATATAACATAGTAAAGTGACCCATATTTTTGTCCAAGTACTTCCCTAAGTTCTATGTGAGAGGAATAAGTTTGAGTATGTAAGGGTAGATTCTAATTTGGACCTCTCAATACCGGAGCTGTTGTAAGTAGATTTTAAGAATTTAAAATGATTCTTAGCATTAACTAGTCCACATAGAGTTAACATATTTTCATTTAAAAACAAATAGTGGAACATATATCTTGATGAAATATTTTATGAATCTTTGGTAATAACTATAATGTCCTAATAATATTCTAACATTTCTTTATTTTTTATGTGTTGGGAGGTTATTTATTACTTCTATTTTTATAGGTTTTTCCTTTATACTTGTGGCTAAAAGATGATGTCCTAATACAATACCTTTCTATATGAGCATATGACACTTCTCATATCTTAATGATAGATTGTGTTCTTGAAAAATTTGAATAATTTTATCCATGTTATTAATGGATTAATCATAAAAAATACCATACATTGTGAAGTCATCCATA
Source organism: Torreya grandis (assembly GCA_037957365.1). Taxonomy (NCBI): domain Eukaryota; kingdom Viridiplantae; phylum Streptophyta; class Pinopsida; order Cupressales; family Taxaceae; genus Torreya; species Torreya grandis. The sequence goes on from JARHVA010002025.1 coordinate 2,788,125, forward strand.
TATATTTCCAAATAGTCATGGGATAGATTAGAAAAATGCTAAATAAAACCCTTCAGAAGGTGCTAGTAAAATTGCATAACTTAAATAGAATGACCAAGTAAGCATAAGTACACCAATGTCATGTGAATATGGTCTTGTCTCAATCTTCAAATGCAATATTTATGGTTGCATCCAATGAAATAATCTTATAAGGATAAGTATTTCTTTCCTAAAACAATGTCAAGAACTTGATCAATGAATGGAAGGAGGAAGTGATATTTCTTTTTGGCATTTTTAAGCTCTTGATAATCGATAAAAATGTCACATTTACCATTATTATTTGTCATAATGAAAAGTGGTGATACCCAAATGCTATCAAACATTAGGTAAATAAAACTTGCATCCAATAGATTTTATAGTTCAGTTTTTATAACTTATTGAACACTCAAATTTATCCATCTTTATGGTTTATAGATGGGTTTAATTTCTTCCTTGATATAGATGTGGTGAGTACACAAGTCTAAGTGGAGTCCTCTCATGTCATGGTAATCCCATGAAAAATTAGTTTCATGTATTTGTAGCATGATTACTGTAATGTCCCCTTTTCAGTTGACATCTTCAGAGTTGAGGATTAGCCTATTATGCGACCTTCGTAGGCTGATAGGATGGATAGAGGGTCGTGATGGAGCTTGGCTTGGCTTCAACTAGCAAAATTTTTCAAGTTGGCTTTCGTTCGGGCTCTTTTAGACATGTATTGAGGGAGATATTAATATTTGATTTATTTAATTAAATATTAATTATTCAGCATATTTTAATTATGAAACCCTAATTCTTAATTATGAAACCCTAATTAGGGAAAGAACACCTTTTTGAGGATATAAGGGTTTCTTATTGGAGAGAGGCCATAATTATGATTATTGATTATTGATATTGAAGACAAATTTTGCTAAGGATTTTTTTGAGAAGACTGAGCCAAGGGTTTCCAGTATTCCAATTGCATTGGAGAATGTACACTCTTCAGTGTGTGCAATTTAGAGGTTGTGAGAGATCAGCCGATCTATTGCCAGTTTGAGAGATAACTTCATACAAAAGTTATCACAGAGGTTAACAGGTATCTATTCCATTAGGTTTTGTTTGAGAAATAAGGATTTTTTGTATTAGCACCATATTTCTATAGATTAGGTGTCCAGCCTACGGGCCGCACTATATTCTATTGCTTTGGTATGGAATCTATACAGATTTGTGTAAATCCATACGCATCAGCCGCAAGTTAGACAACACCACAAGAAGATCAGAGACTGACATCAGCATCTAGGAGACTGACATCAGCCGAATTCATATCGAATTTTGTAGAATAGATCAACCGATGGAGACCGATGTTGGTAGTATATCGACTAACGATGGTAATATAATTGATGTCGATGACTATTTTTTTACACAGCAACCCAAGCCATTCTAGATTCAGGGTTTATTTCCAGATTGCAGAATATTCAAGTTTTTTTTGAGACAATATTTGTATTATTTTATATGCATGACAGAGACTGAATACTGTAATCATCTAGAAGGATAATGAGATCATTGATTTGTTAGTTAAGAGATTATACTTCTGTTTATTTATTTATTTGAATTTATCTTCAAAATCACATCTTTATTCATGCAAAAACACAAAAACATCAAAATACACAAAATAATTCAAAAAATATTCAGTTTCAGAATTCAAGGGAAATAGGGGTTTCTACAGTGGTATCAGAGATTTGGTTTTGCCATCCTATTGGGTAGATTGGTCATTGAATTAGCTAAGTAACCATGATTACTTCAAGTACTTAGAAACAGTGGGACAAGAATATGGAGATGCTTAAACAAGGTTTGAACAAGCTAGTTGAAAACCAGAGGAGGATGAATGAATTGCTTTCACACCCTACAATAAAAGACAAATTAGTATGATGTATGACATCCATTTTTAAAGGGTCCACATCACAAAACAAGAAGGAAGAGGAGGTTGACCAGATTTCTCATGCACTAGAGGATACTCAAAATTCTTTGGTGTGTACTCAGTTGGCTCTCCAAGATTTTGAGAGACATGTGGATGAGCTTTGTCTTGAGGTGAGTTCAGTTCAGGAGTTAGTGCATGTGGCAGGGACTCAACTTTATTTTATAGTCAAGTCACATGTTGATGATGATATGAGTATGTCTAAAATTCACACTCTAGATTTAGAGATTGTAGAAGAGTCCCAGGATCTTATTATTGCAGATGACACCCAGGAGAATGTAGTGGACAGTTTTGAGGACTTAGTTTCATCAGCAGTTTCTTTTGGTACAGAGGAGTTGGATAGCTATGCTATAGCTTTTTATACTCTATATGTTGATATGAACTTTGGATTTGATTCATAGAGTATGGATGGTAGTACTCTAGAGATCAGTAATTTTGAGTCTACTCTTTTGGATAGTGCATCAGAGGAGGATTGTAGGAGACAATCTAGCCAGCGCCATCATGTGTCTAGTCAGCTGAGAGTTAGTAAGCAAGACATTGCTATCACTTTCAAGCATTTCGATGTTACTCATCAGTTGTTATCAGTTTATGGATGGGGTTCTCCTACTAGCAATGAGTGGGGAGGTAGTTATTTTCCCTTGATAGAGATCCACTCTTTATGGGAGGCTATCTAGATTTTGAGACAAGATTATATGCAGTTGGTAGCTGACAGAGATTATCTTATGGAGTGGGGGAGTATAACATATGATGCATTATTGGTCAAGGAAGATAAGGTGAGTGAGCTTACTCAATAGATCAAGGTGACTTCTAAGATTATTGAGAGTACACAGTTGGCTTACAAGGAGTCACAGTTTCATTTGGCTGAGGTGACCTGGAGTTGGAGCATTTGCAGTCTTCACCAGTGCCAAACCCAGTTCATTTGTATATTGAGGTGGTTGGTGGTAAGTACATTCTTGTAGTTGTTGCTAAGGAACATGTTGTTGGGGCTGACACACATGTTTAGGATTTGGGAGTACCTGGTCTTGATGAGTTTGGGATAGCAGTGGAGTCAAGTCTCTAGATTGATTCTTCTCACACAGATGACAGTGTGGTACAGTTGGTTGTGCCATCTTTACAAAGGGATCAATTGTGGTGTGCAGGGAAGTATGTTAACACTTCCTCATATAATTTTTACTACACTGAGTCATTCATGGATTATTTTCTAGATAGTGCAGGTGTTCATCTGGACTCGCATAAAGTGACAGAAGGTGTTCTCATCTGAGGTGCTAGTGCTATTAGCAGATTGGGTGGGGAGATTATAGCGATCCTTTCTACTATGCTACCTCACAAGTATTTTGAGGTGGGGTTTGTTGAGTGGGTTTCATAGGGTCTTATCTATCCTATAGCTACTCAGAGTTAGAGATTGGAGCCATCTATTGAATCCCAATTTGGTAATAGTGAGCCAGTAGTGGAGTTTGGGGGTTCCTATCGACATCATACGGTGGGGTATGCTCATTATTTTTCTTTTAACCCAGAGATAGAATATTTGATTTCACACAAGTGTAGATCAAATCCAGTTTCTTACCATCCATTACGGGATGGATTGGCACCATCTTTTGCAGATGGAATTGGTAGTTGCAAGTTACACAGCCTGAAGTATCGACACATCTAGGGCAGTTATGATTTTAGAGATTGGTTGAGTTGCATTCGCTAGTTTGATTATGGATTGCTCTTGGTTATATTTTAGAGGATATTGCAGGAGCTTGCATTGATTGTCATTAGTATAGATCATGACTATATTTGGGATCCAGGTGGATTGATTGGTTTATTGTTCTGAGATTGCTTGCAGACAAGCAATTTTAGGAGGGGTGGATTGTAATGTCCCCTTTTCAATTGACATCTTCAGAGTTGAGGATTAGCCTATTATGCAACCTTCATAGGTTTATAGGATGGATAGAGGGTCTTGATGGAGCTTGGCTTGGCTTCAACTAGCAAATTTTTTCCAGTTGGCTTTCATTCGGGCTCTTTCGAACATGTATTGAGTGAGATATTAATATTTGATTGATTTAATTAAATATTAATTATTTAGAATATTTTAATTATGAAACCCTAATTCTTAATTATGAAACCCTAATTAGGGCAAGCACACCTTTTTAAGGATATAAGGGTTTCTTATTAGAGAGAGGCCATAATTATGATTATTGATTATTGATATAAAAGTCAAATTTTGCTAAGGATTTTTTTGAGAAGACTGAGCCAAGGGTTTCCAACATTCCAGTTGCATTGGAGAATGTACACTCTTCAGTGTGTGCAATTCAGAGGTTTTGAGAGATCAGCTGATCTATTGCCAGTTTAAGAGATAACTTCATACAAAAGTTATCACAGAGGTTTACAAGTATTTATTCCATTAGGTTTTATTTAAGAAATAAGGATTTTTCATATTAGCACCATATTTCTACAAATCAGGTGTCCAGCCTATGGGCCACACTATATTCTATTGCTTCGGTATGGAATCTGTACAAATCCATGTAAATCCATATGCATCAGTTGCAAGCCAAACAACACCGTAGGAAGATTAGACTAACATCGGCATCCAGGAGACCGACATCGGCCGACTTCATACCGACGTCGGCAGAATAGACCAACCAATGGAGAACGACATTGGTAGTATATCAACCGACGATGGCAATATAACCGATGTTGGTGAGTATGTTTTTACATAGCAACCTGAGCCATTCCAAATTCAGGGTTTATTTCTAGATTGCAGAATATTTAGGTTTTTTTGAGACAATATTTGTATTATTTTATATGCATGACAGAGACTGAATACTATAATCGTCTAGAAGGATAATGAGATCATTAAATTGTTAGTTAAGAGATTATACTACTGTTTATTTATTTATTTGAATTTATCTCCAAAATTGCATCTTTATTCATGCAAAAACACAAAAAACATCAAAATACACAAAACAATTCAAAAAATATTCAATTTCAGAATTCAAGGGAAACAGGGGTTTCTACAATTACATATTAGACTCCTTATTAAGGGTCCAATTTACTATTGATCTTGAAAATAAATCCTCATAGTATGTACACTTGTTTGGATAATAATGTCATAGAATTAATGTTACCTATAATAGTGTAAAGGCAACAATGGTGTGGAAAGAGTTTATGGAAATAATTTATAACTTACCTAGGGTCTAAGGATTCTTTTGTTCAAAATATATTGGTAAGGGGACAATATGTGAATTCAAGAAGATTGATTGCATGTAGGTAAACATTATAAATATTTTGAATGATGTCAAAAGTGACTATGTATTCACATTATGTTTGAAATATGGGCTCAATTTAATGGACAAAATAAATTTTAGGAGATCTTGTCTATGGTCCTCATGCTATACCCAAGTATATTATTCTAGTTTTGATGAAAGTTAGGTTGATAGATATAAGACTATTTTTCTATGATATTCCATTGTAAATTAGCATATTCCATAACCTAAAACCAATGAATGCATTATATATAGATAATAAATGAATGCCTAACATAATAGGGTAAACTCATAAATTATAATTTGGTTATAATATCATGAAATATGCTAGATACTCCCAAAAATTTATCGAGACAATAAGGTCTTCAATCACACCTTCAAGTTTGATAGTTGATCTATCTACCACTTGTAAAATAGTGGGGGTTTAAAAAAGGCCTCCAAGTCTTAGTTTCTTCATAGTTTATTTTGTCATGACATTAATGACAACCCATATATCTATTAGAGTGTTTTAAATGGGTTGTACAATAATTTAAACATAAACAATTGGGTTGGCTATGTTAGAGTATTTAGGTAGGACTCTGTTTTCTAGCATAATGTTTATGAGTTGCCAAATTACTTGGATGATCTTAGGGTCCTTCATTATTTGACTAGGTTTATTTAGAAATAAATATAAAAAAATTGGTATATATGGAGACATATTTTATATCTTGAAAGAATGGAATTTTGACATATACATTTTTATGTTAACCAAAAAATTCAAATTTAGGTTTTGGTTATTTTTGTAATTACAATCTATTTATGAAAGGAAGGTTTTATAGTGTTTATTGGACATTAGACACACTTGGTTTAAGGGTGGGTATTTTAATTAATGGTTGTGGGTTAATTATTGTATCAAAAACCTCTTAAATAAATTTTGTTATTATGGGTGGTAAATGATTTGGGAGCATTCTTCCTAAATGAAGTTGTACATTATCATCTTTCACTAAATGGTCTGAGGATGTCACTTATTCATTATTGTACATTGTTTAAAATAAATTATTATTGGGATCGGGTGAAGGTTGGGTATGTAATTGTGGAGCTTTAGGTAGAGGTAGATCAATTTTATTTGGAATTAATTTTGGTTGTTGCTAGAGGTGTGGTTGTGGTGGTTGTTGAAATACAACATTCAAGTTAAGCCATGGTTAATTCTCATTCCATGGTTTCTACCATTAGTTAGAAGGATGAAAAAATTATTCATTTTGATTTGGGACTTTCCATGGCTGATATTGGGACTATGACCAATTGTTTTGTGGTTGAGAACTTTGAGGTAACCAAATTTGTCTTTGAATTTTTTACCAATTGGCTTGTGGTTGAAATATTTTTAAGGCCAATTTGGGTTTTGAGGGGAAATTTAATTCTAGGGATTTGATGCATAAAAATTATATGGTTACAACAACATCTCGTCAAGTTGGATGATTATTTGATTTTGTTATATGAGCTAGAAATGGTTTCGAGATGGAAACTTGGTGACTTATATAGTGTTATGAAAAAAATTCACCTACAACAGTTGTTTTAGGTGGTTACAAAAGTTGTCATGGTAAACCCAACTAGTTGATATGAATGGTTATTAATTTATGTAGATATGTTTTCCTCAACATCTAGGTAACTAATGGTTGTGAGTAGTTTTATCTTTAAGTTCAACCATATAGTGGTTTTAAGTTTTTCATGGTTCTCATTGTCCAACCAACTAGTGATTTTGGGTGCATATGCTAGAGTGGATATGAGTGCATAACATAGAAAACAAAACATATTTCCCATTAATTTTTAGTAATAAAAATATTAAACCATAAAATAATTAAAATATACTAAAAATATTACAAATAACACATGAATCCAAAGATTAGTTTACACACATGTGCACGAGCATGCGCGCGCGCGCGCACACGTACACACACACACACACACACACACACACACACACACACACACACACACACACACACACACACACACACACACACACACACACACACACACACACACACACACACACACACACATGCACGAGTTTGGGAAAAGGAAAATATGAAAAAAAAGAATAGTTTTAGGAAAACTAGATATTATATGAGGCCATTTTTAGGACTCATTAGGTTCCACCCAAAGAGTTAGGATGATACTTTGATTAGTGTAGTTGAGGTTTATATGTCGTTTAACTAATATCACTTCTTAGTATCTAATAAGGGTTGAAACATGTATTATTCTCAACCTTGTAGACACTATTTATGAATTATATAACACTTTAGTCTTGTACACTTGGTAAATATAGACCTTGGTTGTTATTATTAGTTTTATACCTTTTCCAATACCAAAAGGCTCACATCTTATATCTCTATTTTCTCTTTTATTATCTCTTAATTTGACCAATTTCATTCTAATGACCTAGACATTATCTTTCCTATACTTCTATAAACCTACTTATATTATATCTCTAAAAGTTATTGATGTACACCTATTTTCCAATTACCTAGACACTTGTGTCCTAGTTAGATGCCTACATCGATGTAAGTGTCATATTATGATACAAGGGTTAAGTGCTCTAAAGCCATCAAATTTACAAACAAAATGTATTTCTATGATCAACCTAAGTGATTTAATGTGAGATATTCTCCAAAGGGGTTGGTATAAATATAAGATCAATCCTCATTCATTCGTCACCTAACACATACCAACCAAATCATAAGGAAAATTACCAAAGGCATTAAATCAAGCACTCAAGTGAGCAAAGATTCCCTATTTTATCCTATTTATATATCAATCATAGGGACAACATATCTATAGTTTTGAAGTACTGAAGGAACATACCATGAGCCACATTTTACAAGTTAAAAGCTATATCACTTTATGTACTTATTTATCACACATTACATGATACACACATAAACCAAAATATAGGGGAGAAATAAATAATTATGATGCCATATTAAAAGAATTGGCTATGCAGTAAATGCTCATTGACAAAGGGGTATTTGGGTTAGCTTGACACTATGAACCCACTAACCCATTTTTACCACAACCATAATGAATATGAATAACTAGGGTTGTGCTATTTTAAAAATAAAAATAACATATGATCTATATCTAAGCACACTAGAGTGAAGGTAACATAGAACCTAAAATATTCAAAGTGGTTACATCTATATCCAACATGTATTCCATACTATAAACCTACATCTAAGTTAGATAAAATCATTGACATAACCATCCTAGGTTGATATAAATATATATGACTATAGAAGTACAATTTCTAAAATTAGGTAATTGATCCATAATCTAGATGTAGTCTATTCCCTTCATGTTTTAAATACAAATCCATATTAACATCAAACCCAACTAAGTACCTTGTTTTATTTATCATTTAAATTTGTATCATGGTTGTACTCTATATTTTTATCATATCTCAACATAATAAATTCAATATATGTTCATCTAAATTTAGAAATAAATTAGCTTGTTATAGATATGTTTATCACCCTTATTTTTATTCATTTATATATTATTAACCCTAACCCCATATGATACTTATCTAAACCTAGGGTTAAACATCTGGTGAACCCAATCTTAAAAATGAAACAATCACCATGGTTAATTTATCATCATAGTAACCTAATCGACTTATGTTATCCAATGCACCACATAGACACTTTACAGACTTACCTAAGCCTCCTAATTCATTAATGCCATGTTTTTTCAAGTGTCACCTTATATATGTCCCTCATCCTATAGAGGTTGATATTAATAGACCTCTACCCAAAGGGTATGATGCAAATGCTTATTGTGACTATGACTAAGGACATAGGCATTCTATGAACACATGTTTTACCTTGAAGCATAAGATTCAAGACCTCATTAATGATCAAAATATCAAATTTGATGATCCTCCAAAGGAATTAGGTTCAAAACCTTGAGATCACCAAAAACATAAAATATTTAACAATCCATTGCAAGATCATTCAAAGAAGGATTCAAAGGTACAAATGGAATATAATTCACATCCTTCTCCATCTTGTTATGAGAACCCATTGGATGTGATTATTGGTACTTATACACAACATATACTTCTTATGGTTCATAGACCTTATATTAATTTCATGATAATTAGATTAGGGATGATGACTCAGATCTTCATTCCTTATTCTTTCAAGCATATCTTGATCACTAGCCTATACACAATGTTACTATTGATAATGTTACAAGTGAGAATGTTTGTAAACTAATATTAATTATACATTTGGGTTATACAAATCATGATTTACATCCTTTAACCATATCAATTAGAGACTTTAATGGGACCTCACAATAGGTTCTTGGTGATATTGACTTACCTTTATAGGTGGGTCCTACACATGTGGTTACTACCTTCTTAGTTATACCTTCTATGGGTGTCTTTAATATGTTATCGAGATGACCTTGGATACATAAACTTAAAGTAGTACCTTTTATAATACATGGGTGTGTTAAATACATTCATGCCAGTTAGGTAATTATAGTTTCTAGAGTTCCATATGATCACCCTTTAGAGTAAGAGAAATTTATACCTCGGTAATTAATTATCAACCCTCCTAAGGTTATTATTATATAAAATGGTAAGAAACAGGTAATCCCCTTTAACAGGTGACCAATACCTAAGTGACCATTACATCATATATCCATAGTGGATTCCATGGAATCCTCACACTATATTCAAATATCTATAGCACCTACACATTTTCCTATTACTATTGTTGCAAATAAACCATAGACCTTTTAGCGATGGGTTCTATGAAATCCTACTCCTACTATTTCTTCACAACTATAAAGTCCTATTATATATATGCAGAGCATCATAGATATTATAATGATAGATATTGCATATATACATGCTCCTTGGAAGTACACTAGTTTATTACACTAGGTTCATGATGGGGAGATACTTATGAGCATCCAACAGATGAGATCATATGGTAGATTCTATGGTTTTAAAATTTCCAAAAATACCAAAAAAATAAAAATAAAAATAAAAAATCCAAAAAATAAATCCACATTTATATGTTATATTAGCTCCTTGGCATCTATGTTGTTAGTTTCATGTTATTGGATATCATATCATATATTTATATATACATATGTTTCACACATATGTCGAGTTGGATAGAAGCATAACAAAATACATGATCTATGCACTTTAAGATGTTGGGCCTTCCTTCTATTAATGTCATGTGGACATTAGGGGGAATTCACTTCTTTGGTCATAATACATCTAGGTAATATCATTATATAGTCATTTTTCATTATCATGTTTGAGATTATGTACTTACACATGATTATATATCTAGTAATTTACTTGATATTGTATATACCCATATTCGGTACAAGCATAGTTCATAACATGTTTTCATAGATCTGAGTATGTGTAGAGATCTTGAACAATAATTAAATATCTAGTGGTGTGATTTTATGGATGTCTTTGGTTGCATTCTATTTTTATTTATTTTACCTACCCCTTGGGTTTGTATGTTATTATGACACCTTTTTTTCCACTATTCTCTAGGGATCCGTACTTATTATTTTATCATTTATGTGTTTTTACCCCTTGGACACCTATGTCTATGATAGAGACTTGCATTCATGAAAGTGTCCAACCATGACACAAGTGTCTATACCTATCCTTTTATCCTTTTTATATCTTTCACTTTTATGACTATTTGTTAATCCCTTTTATTTTTTATATCATCATCTATTTGTGTGCACTACTCCATAATTTGAAATCAAGAGATCCTTATGCATACAAAGGTTATAGCCTTATTACACGACTTGAAAATTTGATAAATCAAGTTATAATTAGAAAATATTTTATATTACCAATGATCAAATTATACTATAGTACTAAGATGAATATTTGAAGCACTCAAAAGATCACCATATTCTTGCATTGTTTATACCAAAGGTTACTATAGGATAAAGAGAATATAGCTACATAGTTATAACTACACACACATGCCTAAGATGGATAACTACATATTAGTATGAGCCCCTATTTGGAGTATTGGCTATGTAGGTAACACTTTACAAAAACTAAGGTTGTTAGGGTTAGATTGACTCATATGCTAACCCCTTTTTACTAAGTTATAGGAAGTCCAAGGAAAAAGAATATAGGGTTTTTGGTCATTATATAAATATAAAACATAAACATATGTAATTTAAGCTACAATGTAGTTATATAGGTGATAGTGTAAACCTGGTATAATTTTGGATCCATCCCTATGTGTATTTTTGACTCAAAACCTACATCAAAGGTAGACACTTGTATCGACTTATGATCACTATCACACCTTAGAATAGAATATCAAACAATATATGATCTCTTATATCCCTTAGTTACTTTATACGTGCTATATTTTATTATACATGTGTGAATGGATAAATTTTCTTGATTCTACTATATATAACTACATTTTTAAAATTACCTTGTTACATTAAAAAAAAAATTATTCCTTATGTGTTTATCTTATGGAATCCAAAAAACATAAAACATTTGGTGAGCCCATCCTTTGTTTATTGAGCGAAAACCCTAGTTGCATGTAGGGTTTTGTCCTTTTCCAAAAATTAATTTTCGACTATTATATTTTTTTAGATATAATTTTCATGGCATGGGCCTAGTTTAGGAATGTTTAGTTATATCTATTTGTTGGTCATGTGGTTGGTATATTTTTAATTTTATGCAAATTTAAAATCCTTATGGAATCACTAATTAAATTCCATGCAAAAAATACTCATCTTTTCGATTGCTTATTCAATGTACCTAATGATCAATGTATAACATATGGAGATATAATGGAATATAAAAAATATAAACCATCCCCTTATTTTACTTATAACTATGACAATAAAAGAACTAATGATGAAAATGCAAGTATAATTGAATAAGTAAATGATAATGGCACTTATTCATATGGTTATGAGTGTGACAATATGCCTCGTGGATATGAGGAGCCTAGTTATCCTACTTCTCTTTCTAATGATGAAATGTTTCAAGAGTCACCAATGATGCATTTTGTTAATATCTTGAAAAAGGATGATAAAATAGATATGTAAAATAGTAGAATTCATAATATTATAATTCAAAATATTTCATGCATACATTTATTAGTTGCATAAAAAATTGATGATTTTTTTCCTTCCCATGATGCAAATATTAAAATAGTTGAATATTCTTCTTCCCCATTCAATGATACAAACATCAAAAAATTGAATTTTCTTCTCCTATCTCCCATGATGCTAATATTGATGAGACCAAGTGTGTGCCTTATTTCCCTAATGATACTCATGTTAAAAACTCTATCCCTTCTTTAGATAAATCAAATTAAAATAGTGAAATTACTTCTCTTTATTTACCTTGTAATTTGAAAAATTCATGTACTACTCCTTCCCATTTCTTGATTGAATGGAAAAAGGAGAGCACATGTGAAAGTTATAAGAAAATAGTTATAAAATATGCATTTTTTGGGGACACAAGTAAATTCCCAAGTATATTTTATTCCTCTCTTTCAATACTCAAGTTATATAAATAAAATAAAATTTATTAGTGGCATTGAATCTTCTCTCCCTTCTTTTAAAAATAAAAATTAAAGTGAAAATTTAATTCTTATCTCTCATAATGTTGTAAATGACCTAGAAAATATTTCCTCTTCTCCCTCCTTTGAATTTATATGTCATGAAGTTTAAAGTAAAATCACATATTTTAATGATAATTATTTCAACCTTCATGATGTCTAACATGATATACTTACCTCTTTAACCATGGGTATCCCTTTGTCAAATATTTTGAAATCATGTGATGAGCCTACTCTCAAAAGTGGTGAAGATCATAACATTCCCATGTTTTGTGTCAATATTAATTTACATCTTCTAATAAAACATCCAAACATTCCTTCTGATATGTTATATATCATGACTATCATTCGAGATTTTCAACAAGTTAACACTCTCAAGTTGTAAATTTATTCTCATGAGGCTATTTTTAAGGAGAATATTTTAGTATAGGAACCTATTACTAGAGATTTATTTGAGTATCATTATATTTAAAACCTTATCATCCCTAATTTATCCTTATTTTATGGTCAAATGGATCTTTACATACATTTTCAATAATATATACCCTCCTTTAGACATTGTTCTCAAAAGGAAAACTTACTATTAAAAGGCTTTCCATTATAGTTTAACCAAAAGGGCTCTTGATTTGTTTTTTAGCCTACCAAATGGTTCCTTATTAAATTTAAAAAAATTTTAAGATGTATTACTATCAAATTTTCATCATTACACCTTACCTAAGTTACCATTGGAACATTTTGAAAATGTTGACACAAAATGAGAATGAGCCTATGCAAGACTATATTATTTGATTTAAGGAAACTTTATATTCCTTAAACTATATACCCTCATAGTTGAAATTAAAATTCATATTTAGTAGGGGTTTTTTTATCCACTTATATAACAATCATTTCATAAACACTTTTATTCATTTAATATTTTATATTAAGATGTGCACAAATATGCATGTGCATAAATGAAGATACAAATTCAGTTTCCTATTTCTCCACCCCAAAAAACCATGTTAAAAATCATATTTTTAAGGTAAATAAATAACCTATGAAGGTTCATAAACCAATTAAAACACCTTATTTATAAATATAAATGTATGTCAAAGAATAAATTATAAAGGTGTTGAATAAAGGAAAGGAAAATTATTATAGAGTACCTCACATAGTTAGATCATATGCCTTTATTAAAAAGTAGCCTCTTTAGTTTTATTGGTACTAAGATAGACCATATAATATATTGTGAACACTATTAGATTAAAAATGATAAAACTTCCCCATAATTCACATTATCTACTACATCGATTTGAAATTCAAAAGGACAACTTTTGCACTTAACATGGTGTTAACAAACACCGATATAATGAATGTTTTGTTCTTTAGAAAAAGATTACACAGTAGCTGATTAGGGAATTATTATATATTACAAAGATATATCCAAACCTATTTCACATACTTCTCATATAGGCTCATCTATGAGGGTTGAGCTATCCCATTTTACTCCTTTTGAGGAACACATGTTCTATCGACCTTCATAGAAGATGACCACTAGTAAAAGTCCTCCTAATGCACCCTTTACTAGAAATGATCACTCCCACACTAATCATACTAAGGATCCATTATTTAATCAATTCTTAAATAGAGGTAGATGTGGAGGGGATATACATACACAAAATATTTGGGTTATAAAATTAGTACCTATAGAGGTTACTTCTACAAATACAATAGATTTAGACATAAAAGCAAAATCAATAGTTATACTACCATGTGACCATTATAGTCAAGCAATTTTATTTCCTACTAGGTTCCATTACATATGATTATTAATATATTATCACTATAATGCAATCATCTCATTAAATTTACATATTTATTATATAATTTACAAAATCTAATCATACATTATAGAAATAAATACTTAAATCAAATATAAAGAGCTAGATATTGCACATCCATTTAACAAAAACATAAACCATGTGAAAAACATCATTTATATATAAAATGATATAAAATTTATAAAAATAAAACATGAGTCTTATGTTGGGGGAATATCCATAGGTATATACTCCTCATCACTATTTATATCCATGACCCTCACACCTCTCAATGTCGAGTCACTGGGGCTCATATGCATGAGATAGCTCACATATTCTCTCCTTATAAGCTCTTAGTTATTGCACTATCTCATCATGCTCCCAATATATAGTGTCATACTAACTAATCAAAAATTACATGATATCCATGGATTATGCTATGAGATATCACATCTATCTAATTCAGCATGTAACTCCTCATGCTCAATGGCTGCAGTATGATATGCCACCTTAAAAATCACTATATGATCAAATAAAGGTGCATGGGTACATAAAATATCAATAAGACCCTCCCTAGCTATATCCATGGGTGTGCTATGTGTAAGGGCTTGTATTATATGGTCTACCATAGTCACCCACTCATGATTGCCTACAAACATAAGATATAAAATAATAGTTAGCTATGTTTATGTAATCAAATACTTTATCTAATATTATGCCAAAATAAAATTCCAAATTAAAACCCTGATACTCACATGTGGCTTTGATGGTTTCCTCATCTACTGGTTTCGGTCCCAAAGTGCCACTATCACCTACATATCTACCTATCTCTCCCCCTACATCTATTTTTTCTATAAGAATGCCACCCAAAAGGGAAACTACAAAAAGAAACAATAATGGACACCAGGATATTACTCATCACTACATATAACCATATGTGCATCCTACATCATCCCCTATAGCTAGGGGAAACATGGGATCTCTCTCATCACAAGGACATGGAGATAGATATGTAGGTGTGGGTATTGGCCTCTCATGGGGCCTATGCCCACTCTATATTGTCTGATGCCAGGGGTAGGGTTCCAATGGAACTCCTTAATCTATTTTAAACTATCATAAAAAATAATCATACTAAAACAACTCATATACATTGATAAACTCAACAACCAACCACATACTAATCTAGACCCTCTATAGATCATGCCCATCTTCAAGCCATCTAGCAAATATCCTATATGGATTCTAGACAATATTATCTAAAGTTAGTCCATCTAGAATAGCATGGTACTCCATCACAGTGTGAAGTTTACCACTATGAAATATCCATCACTTTGCAAACATATGTGGATGGGCCACCTAGCTAGGGGCCCATCAATTAGTTATACTAATGCAATGTGTTCATATTCCCAAACATGTAAGAGAGTCCCCACTTCAATGCCTCCATCATGACTCTTTAGTGCAAATATATAAATATACCTATATAAGTGGGCCAATACAATGTGACCCTAGGAATATTTGGTATGATCAAGCTTAATATGTTGAACTATAAGATACATATGACATGAGATACCAAATATTCCACTCTCTGCTACTATGAATGATCCTAGTAAAACATAGATAAAATTTCAAAACTATGGAAAATCACCTCTAATAATGTTTTCCAGCCAAATCAACCTACTTATATCTACATATGGAGCCCTATGGCCACTAAAATATATGTGATAATGTTGAATATAACTAGGGTTTCCATATTTGGCAACTTGTACTCTCTCACCTCTAATGGGAAGCCAAAAAATACAATACACATCCTCCAATGTGAGTGTCATATCCCGTATGGGGAGTTATAAAGTGAATGTATCTAGCTTCAACCTCTCAATTATAGATATGAGGTTTATATCATACATAATATACCCTAATCTAGCCACATGACCTAACCCTACCTAATATATAATGGCCCAGTCAACTACATTTAGACCTAACTTTGCTAGAGTATAGCAATTTCTACCATGCATAAACTCTCAAATATGAACATCCTTATATAACCAAAAATAATAATGAATAATCATTAGCAATCAAATTTTAGTTCAAAAATATAGATTTTTTAGTTAATTATTCACAAAATAAAAATAAAATAATGTTAGACACTTGCATTAATTTGGGATGGTAATGTCAAATGCTTGCATCCAAACTTGGACACTAGTATCAAATTATCGATGAAAATGTCACATAACTTGATGCAAGTGTCCATATATCCACCTAAAAACAAAAAAAAAATACTCAAAATGAAAAAAATAAAAATTCAAAATTGCTAGTAAATTGATGGCTAAATATACTTACTAATTCATCAAATGCTAGTCAGCTGAGGCTATCTAGAGTACATCAAATAACATTGGTAAAGGGGATCTACTACATAGAAATGTTATATTCTACTTAGAAATCAAAGTTTTCAAAATTTAAAAGTGAAAATTAGTTATAATTTCTATTAAAAGTACCTAATATACACCTTTATGCAAGAACTTCAAATACACACATCTTGAGCACCGGTTATCCAAATTGAAAACCATGAGTTGTGTTGGAATATAGGAAATGAGACATTTTATATTAGATAAATATAAAATAATTTTAATAATTAACAAAAAAATATTAATTTTATTTCTTACACAACTATTATTATAGATCCTAAAACTATCATCTAAATAATGTTACATTCTTTGGTACCAATACTACTAGAATACAAAATTGGTTCCTATATACATGAGATTGCCACTTTTTATTTTCATGATGAGGTGAATCACATGTAATATTTATCCTCCTCCCAAATGGGGGGCATGTCATATAGACATGTATTCTACATGTTCATAATTTTAGATTTAGTGGGGCATGTCAAGTAGACGTGGCTTTCACATTTTTCACAGTCTCAGATTCAATGGGGGCATGGAATATAGACCCGGCTTCCACATTTTTCATAGTTTTAGATGTAGTGGGGGCATGCTAATGAGAATGGATACCACATTTTTCATAATTTTAGATTTAGTGGGGGCATGTCAAGTAGACATGGCTTCCATATTTTTCACAGTCTCAGATTTAGTGGGGGCATGCCATATAGACATGGGTTTAACATTTTTCATGGTTTAAAATGTAGTATGAACATGTCAAGTAGACATGAATTCCACATTTTTCATAGTTTTAGATTCATTGGGGGCATGCCATATAGACATGGATTCCATATGTTCATAATATTAAATTTATTGGGGGCATGTCATATAGGCATGGCTTCCACATGTTCAAAGTGTTAGATTAAGTGGGGGAATGTTTTGGAAACATGTCATCCATACTTATGACATACCAAAACTCATTAAATCTCTTCATAACATATGATTAAGATACATATTTGGGTTATATCTATATACATTTGTATTTCCATTATACACAAATTACTTTATTCACACTAGACATGATAGGTAAAATGAACAAGGGTTCACTCATATTTAAATTTATGCACTAATACCTAGGTTGGACTATAATAGACTATTATTGAGCCTTACCTATCTATAATGGTTGGATATTTTTGGTTAGATTGGAATGATTAAACCATCTAGTCTCATTATATATATATATATATATATATATATATATATATATATAACTTGAGTGTGCTGGTTTAGAAATGATACTCTCAATAGTTAAAGCACCACCCTACCTATTATAGGATGGGGGCTTGATCACCTCCCAACTCTCCCTGCTTTAAGTATAACACCACCAGGTTGAAACCCATTTTACCACTTGTAATTTTATTCATCTTTTTTGATATAATATAGATGAGGTTTCAAGTTCCCTTCTCTAGTCTCTAGTGATTTATATCCATCACTATCCACCATATACATAGGTGCATTCTATTCATGCTCTTTATTTATGCTATTTTCTATTATTGATCATATACATATATATGTGTTGATTACGTTGTGGTGTCCTATTTACTTACAGGTAATATTCAAACAAAAATATTCAAATAAAATTTAAGCAAAGACAAAATGTGTTGTGCACGCTAGGGTATGCATTTATTCTTCTTTAAACTAGTAATTTTAGTTTCATGTATTACTAGATTAAATGGGGGGAAATGTAGATACCCTTATTTGGTACAAGCATATTTCATAGCATTTTGTTATAGATATTAGTATGTGTAGACATCTTGATTAAGAATTTGATATCTAGTGGCATGATCTTTTATGGACCTCTTCAATTCCACTTTATTTTTCTTTCTTTTACCTTCCCCTTAGGCATTTATGTTGTTATGCCACCTTTTTTCCACCATGATATAGGGATCCCTACTTGTTATTATATCATTTATATGTTTTTCTTCCCTTAACACCTACATCCATGATGGACACTTGCATCGACACAAGTTTTAAACCATGATGTAAGTGTCCATACCTATCTTTTTATCCTTTTCTATATATTTTGCATTTATGACCATTTTTTAGTCCATTTTATTTGTTCTAATGTTAGCTATTTGCATGTCACTAGGTCCTAATTTGAAATCAAGAGATTCTTATATATAGAGAGGTTAATATATTATTAAACCACCTCTAAATTTGATAAATCAAGTTATAATTAACAAATATTTTACATTAACAACTATCAAATTAAAATATAGTACTTAATTGAATATATTAAGTACTCAAAAGATTGCCATATTCTTGCATTGTTTGTACCAAGGGATACTATAGCAAAAATAATATATAGTTACACAATTACAATTACACACAAATTCCTAAGAGGGATAACTAAATGAAATTTTGAGGCTCTCTTTAGATTATTGGCCATTTAGGAAACACTTATCAAGAAATAGGGTTGATAGGGTTAGATAGACTCACATGATAACCCATTTTTTTTACCAAGTTTTACAAATTACAAGGCAAAAGAAGCTAGGGTTTTGTTCACTGGATGAATCTTATGCATAAATAGATATAATTTAAGGTACATGGAAGTTATATAGGTGATAACATAAACTTGGTATAAATTTGGATCCATCCCGTGTGTAGTTTATACTAGACACCTGTGCTAGAGGCAAACACATACATCAACATAATTATCCCTATTCAATGCAAGCATCTGGTAGACAAAAATAGTTAAAACATAGAATGAATAAGGCCTAAAATTCTAATGAAATCCTATGGTGAATTTTTATCACTTTCAAACCTCTAAATAAAATATAAAATAATATATTCTCTCTTCTATACCTAATTTACTTTGTACTTACTATATTTTATTGTACATGTGTTAATGGGTAAACTGTCTTGATTCTAATTTATATCATTAAACTCTGAATATTACCTTATTGTATTAAAAAAAAATTTATTGATTGTGTGTTTATCTTGTGGAATACAAGAAGCATAAAATAGCTATGTTACATCCTTAATTTTTTTTTATTAACTCATATAATCCATGGACTAGTATGTTATGTTTATGTTGGTTACTTATGCTTCCATTCATGTACTTCATTAAGTGTCTTTCCTTTCTATTGTCTTGCTTGTTTGAACATTTGAATATGCTCCATTTTATGTACCCCCCATGCCTTTGTTTAAATATTTGAAAATTCAATATGTCATTTCTTATTGTATGTGTGTTTTAATATGTCATTATTGCTTTTATAGACATTTGAATAATTCATTTCCTTTTGATTATGCAACATTTGAACATGCCCCTTGCTTGAGGTTTCCTTAGACCATTGTCTTTTGAATTGTTTTTAAGTGATCTTATGTGTGTGATTGGTTTCTTTTTGAGTTTTTACTGTTACTCTCTAGATATTTCCATGATATATATCATATATATTAGGCATTGATATGATCACATTATATGCACTTCCATGATATATCTACCTAGATATGTTCCCTCTATATGTTACATGGCACATTCATAGTTTACATGGTTATATTATCCTTTTGAAGTAAGGTACCTATAAATTTATACTTCCCATCACCTCAAAAGGTGAGTAATATTAGTGGGGTAATGTTATAGATTCATGAATTCCATGTTACTTCATAGATTTAGATTGTAGTGAGGGCATGTTTTAAAAACATATTCTCCACATTTGTCATATTTTCACGCTTAGTGGGGGCATGTTTTAGAAACATGTTCTCCACACTTATTTAGTATCTAACATTCACATATTATAATGGGGGAACATTTTGGAAACATGTACTCCACATTTAAACTTATATCATTTTTTTAGATTTATCCATATATAGTGGGGGCATGTTATGATAATCATGTCCTCCACACTTTTTTAAATTATAAATTGGCCAAATTCATAGTTATATGATTTAGATACACATTTGTGTTATAATTATATAGATTGGTACCATTTTTATACAAAATTTCAACATGATACATATCTAAGGTGTATATACTATGAAATGTGTACTTAATACTATAAAACAAAATTAGTTTTAGATTTCAAATATGTATATGGACTATCATAATTATGGACTTCACTTTTTCTAATGTTGAGGTGATTAAATCACTCAATATTTCTAATTTTATAGGTTGGACTTGTTTATATCATCCAACCTCACTAGAATTATAAGGTGAGTTGACTTGGTTCACTCACGCTCACTAGGTTATAAGTTTTATTGGGTTACATGGTTGATCTAATCTCAATTGTCAGGTGGTAACTCACATTTTATCCAAGTTTTTTGGAATGTGTCCTCAAATATTCCTCCATCCTTATATATATGAACCTTTTTTAGGTTTTACATTTTTCCTAATCTTAGCTCTATGTTCATAATGCTACATCTTATTAAATCAAATTTTCAAAAGGCAAGTTAGTTGCATTGATATATAGGTTTACTCCTATAAACTCACTCTTTCAATTTCAATAATTTCAAATGATTTAAATGTTATACTATATGCACTGATTATATACTATAACATGCTCTTAGTTGTAGGTGAATCACCAAAAAATCACTCAAGTTGGGCTCATGCATAAGGAAAGGTGTGATATACGTACCCAGGTATGTATATCTTTTCATTTAAACTAGAAATTTAATTATTAGATTAAATGGGGAGGGATGTATATGTTATTTATGAATTATATATCACCTTAGTCTTGTACACTTGAAAAATGTAGACCTTAGTTTTTATTCTTAGTTTTAGACCTTTCTCTCTATCGAAAGGCTCACATCTACTATATCTATGTATTCATTGCTTATCTCTTAGTCCAAATAATTTCATTATGATGAATTAAGCCTTATTTCTTGAATAAAATTCTATAAACATGATTATCTTATGTCTCTAAAACTTATGGACCTACACCTATTTTCAAACATCCTCAACATTTACATCCTGATTAGATGTCTCAGTTGACACAAGTGTCCTATTCTAACACAAGTGTCTAGTGCCCTAAGTCATATAATTTATAAATGAAATGTATTAATATGGTTATACTAAGTGATTTAATGTTATATATTCTCTAAATGTGTTGGTATAAATACAATATTAATCCTCATTCATTCCTCACCTAGCATAAACCAAATAAATCACAAGGCAATTTACCAAAGGCATTCAATCAAGCAATCAAGTGAGAGAAGCTTCCTTATTTTATCATATTTACATATAAATCATAGGGATAACACATAAATAGGTCTAAATTATATAAGGATCATCCCATGAGCCACATTTTTCAATTTACAAGCTAGGTCACTCTATGTACTTATTTATCACATGTTGCATGATACACACATAAGCCAACACGTAGGTGAAAACTGCATAATTATGAGACCCTCTTCAGAGTATTTTATATGTATGTAGCATTAATTAACATGGGGGTTTTTTTATATCTCAACACTTTGATCCCATTAAACCCATTTTTCCCATAGCCACTATGAAGATGAAGAACTAATATTTTTTTCTTTGTCAAGGAGTGATAGTCCATGATCTAGATCTGAGTACACTAGAGTGAGGTTGAAATCTAATCTATAATATTATAATTGTTCACATCTATATATCTAACACATATTTTTTATTATACACCTATATCCAATTTAGACAAAAGCATCAATGTAATTATCCCAAGTTGATGCAAGTGTTCATGGCTATAAAAGTATAATTTCTAGAATAAGACCACTAATTTAGAATCTAAATCCAATTTATTTCCTTCCTATTATAGATCCAAATTTTCATTAACATAAAAAAATATAATTACCTTATTTTAATTATCATTTCAATATCTATCATAGTTGTGATTTATATTTTTAGCATATCTCAAGATAATTTTATTCAGTATATGTTAATTTGAGTTTTGAAATAAATTGGCCTATTATAGATCTATTTATCACCCTTATGTTTATTCATTGATTAGAAACCCTAACCCCATAAGATCATTATCCAATCTTAGGGTTAAAAAACCTATGTTTTTAATAGTGAAAATATCCTTTAGGAATAATAACCCCATGGCACTCTCTAATTAATTTAGAAGGTATATTAGTTCACATACCCATAGGTTTATATGTTACTTGATTTTAAAATTTCAAATGGTTCAATGATATATATTAATTCATATTTTATATCATGAGTGGAAATTTATTTTAACATGCTTGCTTGCAGGTTTTTAAATGGATAAAGTTAAATATTTTGGGCATACCTATGAACATAAATTTTGATTATAAATATGTTTAAAAAAATTCTTTATTTTATCATTTTAATCTATAATTTAAATAATATACTAAAGGGAGACACTTTAGACACTTAAATTTTATATTACACACTTAGACCTATTAATTTTGACATACATGACTTTGGCATGCACATTTGACTCTTGGAAATATTATCTCATAGCCATTCATCTATCTATAGACTTAGCCAACCCAATTTACCACCATTATTATACAACATATCTCTAGTATGTGCCTTAATTGTCTATTACACTAATTAGGTCATCATCATATTCAAAATAATTATTTATTCCTTCTTAGAAAGTGCCAAAAATAGTCAGATGTTACCAATTACCAACAATGTTCACCTTTGCTAGAAGTTTCCTAACTTACTTAAATTACTATTTTTTAAAATTAAAATCCTTCCTTTAGGTTAACTACTTGTTTTACTTTTCAGTTATAGGGGGATCATCCAAAGAGTAATTTATATATACAAGATAATACTAAGGTCTTATTCACTTGGTCACTACTAAAAAAACACTTGTATATTGAGGAATATTTTTTCATTACTTGATTTAGTATCCAAACATATCCAAATATAAAAACCCATTAAATAATCAATCCCTAAATCCAACTATGAATACAAAACATAAGGTCAAAGTTTCATGTATTCAAGGGTTAAAAACTAAAGATTTGCATCACATTCTAGGGGACACAATTGCGTGTGCACACGCATGCATGCACACGCATGCACACACACACACACACACACACACACACACACACACACACACACACACACACACACACACACACACACACACACACACACACACACACACACACACACACACACACACACACATAATTGGGAGAATTACATGTGATTTGATCTCTCTTCAAAGTATTACGATGTAGGAAATTCTCAATCACTTAGTGGTGAGTGTTTGGGGTTATCCAACCATATTTATAAGATATTTTTCTAAGTCAAGAAAGTGTTAAAAGTAGATCTGGGATTTTAAGGCAAAGGAAGACAAAATTAGGATATGTGCACATGACCAAGGATTAAAAAACATGTTTAATAGAATGGAAAAATTATAGGGATATTTTTCTATACAATGGATGCATCTAGTTGTTTTAGGTGTATGAGCATTTATCAATAACATATTAGTATATTTTCACAGTCAAGTTCCTGAGTTGAGAAACCATATATCCATTTTAGATTATTTTAGATGATTGTGCATGGATGGTGATAAAATGTATTATTTAAACTTATTATTATTTTATCATTTATATATTTAGTACGCGTAGTAAATCATATTTTGTATTTATTTTTTATGGTAAATTATATATCTCATGAATTTATTTTCAATAGTTTTATACTTATTTAGATCATTAAATCCAAAATAAGTTAAAATAGTAAAATAAAACCAACATAAATCAATTTTTGGATTTATTCCTTAACTTAAAAATCCACATTAGGTTTTATCTTTCTAATATTAGTATTTATATGATGGGAATATAAATTTACAAAAGGGTTATATATCACAATAGAAGTAGACACACTAGGAATATCAACATAATACCTTGTAAAAATGAAATGAAATTATTTTAATAATTATATCTATGATTTATGTTCTTTTAGAGTCAAAGAAGTGCCCAAATTGGAGTCCTTAGGTATATAATTGGTGCCAATATTGATATCAATTTTATATTTATTCAAAAAAGTTGATATATCCTCAACATAAGGTGTAGTAGGTAAAGTTTTCAAACTATCCAAAGTAACATCCTTGTCACTATATACGGGTTTCCCAACCTCAAAATAAAAATGATCACTCAAATTAAAAATGAATAATTATAAAAGGTATATAGATATGGTATCTCATTTAGTCTATTGTATCAACCAAATTAGGAGTTATAAATTTCAATTCCTCTTTCTTTCTACTTCCATGAGATAATTCTAGACACATGATCATTGATATTCATGATTTTTCTATCTCTTACGAATTATTTATTGTGGAATCCATAAAATTTATCATGAAGAGGATTAATTTATTCCTTGGTAATATTTTCATGATTATGAGATCCTAAATATATAATATCCACATTAAATGGTATTAATTAAATTACATCATCTTCTTGATCATTTGACATATCATTATTGTATCACATTCCTTGTTTGACTAGATGAGTAGTTGTAAGAATAGGTTCTATTATATATTTTTACTATTATTAAGTTGTGATCATTATATCCCATATTTTTTTCACATTTAAATACAAATACATATTTTAATATGATAGTTTTAGTAATATTATGATGTTTTATTTTCTTGCTTGTATTACAACACTCATCTACCATATTCCTTTTACCCTTAACATCAAGTGACTGTAATTTAATAATTGATGGTGTTTCAGTTAGTATTACATAATATTGAAGATTTCTACATAGAGATATAATATAAAATATATTCATATCATATTTATATTTTCTAAAATGTGTTGGTGTAAAACTAAACTTGTTGAAAATCTCATTTATGCTATCAAATTGATAATAATTCTCCTCATTGTGTTCCTTGACAATAGTACATTTTCCAATTTTAAAATGTTGTTAAGAATTCCATTAAAATAAATTATTGGGGTGGCACTATAGTTGGTTGATTAGTATTAAATTGAGGTGATATATTATATTGAGATTCAATATTCTTGTAAAATATAAAAGGTACATCATTGGTGAAACATGTATAAATAATTCCCTCATTTATAAAATTTAAATATCTATGTATAATAGATGGAATGAATCCCATGTAATGAATCAAATGCCTCCCAATTAAAATATTGTAGATCAAATAATTAAATATAAATGGACATTTCATAGCTAAAAAATTTGGTTTGAGTGTTATTAATACTATAATTGATCCAAAATATCTTATTTATTTATTTTAAAATCCTTTGATGATCATATTTAAATCAACAAGGGCTTGTATTCTTATGATTTATTATATAAAACAAAATCACTACTAATGTTTAATCCAAAACCATTATAAACAAGCAATCTTTTGATACCTTTTTTTAAAAAAATTTAACTTGATGTGTAATGATAGATGTTGAAAAATACCATGTCTTGAAGATAACTCATCATTTTCATAGGTAATTTAATTATCACTATATTTAAAATAACTAAAAATAAAATTAAAGTGAGATGGTTGAGTATCACTTGGAAATTTTGTATCTTATAATCCTTTGTAAATAATATTTTTATACCCATTGGGTTTGGTAAGTAATTTAAGGATATATATCTTGACTTGAGTATTAATCAATTGATCTATAATATCATAACATTTTTTGGCATGAAACTTAAGCTTAATATCTTGAGGGATATTAGGAGAGATATTTTAGTTGTTCCCACCTTGAGATTGATGAAGATTAGGAAGGATTATTAAATTATTTAATGTAACCTTAAATTTTAAAATTAATAATAATCAAAAGTTTGGAAAGTATCTATATTGGAAAAAAATTCACATCCCATTTTCCCATCAATAGAAATGGAAGTTATTAGTGTAACTAATTATTAATTCTAACATTTGAGTAAATTGAATGTTTATTCTAGGGATATGGATAGATAGGTAACAAAAAATAAATGGATTTGTTATATTTATTCATTTATTTTATTAACCAATTTGAACCATATTTTTTAGCATCAAATGAAATTGATCTACTAATTTTGCTTAGCATCAAGTGGAATTGACTAGTTTATTTTCATTAATGTCAAATGGTATTGATTTATTCTATTACATAGTTTTAAATATTTGGGATAATGTTAGAATGATTTAAATACTCTTTCAACTTCAAATAGATTGACACATTTATTTGATTTAATGTCAAATTGAATTTATATACTTTTTGAATCCCAAATAAAATTGACATGTTTATTTGATTAAATTTCAAATTAAATTAGCATACTTATTTTGATTCAGTTTAAAATGATTTATTTCCTTATATTTTATAATGTCAAATTGAATTTAGTTGATTAATTAGAATTACATCAAATGTATTTGACATGTTTATTTTATTTATCATTAAATGGATTTGTCATACTTTATTTTTTATATTTACAAAAAACAATTGGTGCTCATTTTGAAAAAAATTAATCGATATCATTAAACTTATCTAACCACTTGATGGGTTTTTATGAGTGTGTGGTTGCAGCACAATTTTCTTTACCTAAAAAGAGGGAATGTATCATATTTTTTAACCCTAAAATGGTTTATATAGATTAGGGTATATACTTTTAAATGGGATATAGATATCCTAAGGAAATAGGGTGACAAACTATCAGTCCAATTGGGTGATAAACTTAGATATAACATATGCTGAATTTATAAAAATGAAAACATGATAAATATAGAAATTAAAACTAAGCTATGTATAGAAATAATAAATAAGTAATGTAATTAGTTGGTTCTAATGCTAAAATAGTGATGGATATGGAATAATCATAAATTAGATTAGAAGATGATTATAGAATAGTCACCTATTTCTATAAGTTTAACCTTTGGAGCTTTAGACACTTGCATCAACTTGGATAATTACATTGATGCTACTATCTAGGTTCAATGTAGGTATCCTATACATAATACCTATTGGAAAAGGATGTGACCACATAAATTCTTTTAGGTTTGTTTTTTCCTTTGCTCTGGTGTATTTGGATCTAGGTCATGGACTATCACTCCCCATAAAATGTCAAAACCCTAGTTCTTCATCTTTATATGACCTTAGAAAAAATGGTTTATTGGTCACATGGTGTCAATATGATTCCAAAGACACCTCTGTTAGTGAGAAATTAATACATATCCAATACTCCAAATATGGTCTTAGATTGATGTATTTCTCATCTACATGTTGGCTTGTGTGTGAATCATGAAATATGTGATAAACAAGAATAATAGTGACCTAGCTTATAACTTAGAAAATATATCCCTTAGGATGTTACTTTAATACTTAAAACCTATAAATGTTATTTCCCTATGATTGATATGGTAAAGGAGAAAATATGGAATCTTTTCTCAATTAAATGCTTGATAGAGTGCTTTTGATAGGTTCCCTTGGTCTCTTTTGGTCTTTTATAGGTGTAGAATGAATTAGTGTTGATCTTGTATTTATATCAATTCCTTTGGATAAGTAAACCACATTAAATCACTTAGGCCAACCATTATGATATGTTTAATTTTAAAATTGAATGGATTTGGGGTATTGGACACTTGCGTCAAGTCAAAATATTAGCATTAACACTAGTGTCTATCTTAGACATTAGTGTCTAGGGAGCAAGAAAGTAGGTACAGGCTCAAAACTTGTAGAGGTAGAAGATAAGTAAATTTTGATAATTATAGGAAAGATAGAAGGCCTGGGTCATCAACATAAAATTGGTCAAACTAAGAGATAGACAAAGGGGCATAATATAGAGCAAATGTGAGACTTGAAAAAGTGGTACAATTTATACAAATGAGAGGAACAACCAAGTTCTGAGTTTGCCAAGTTGACAAGACTGAGGTGCTATATAAACCATAAATATCATCTACATTTCCCCTTTTTATCTAGTAATGAAATTATTAGTTTAAATGAAAAGAATGTGTGCCTAGGTGTGTATAACACACCTTGTCTTTGTGTTTGCCCTATTTGAGTGCTTTGCTAGTGATTGGCCTATAACTAAAAGCATGTTAAATTATATAATAAATGCATATAATATGGAATTGAAAGTATTTAAAATACTTAAATTGAAAGAGTAAGGTTTAAGAGTACACATGTGTGTCAATGTAATTACCTTGTCTATTGGCAAGTTGATTTAAAAAATATGTATAATTTTAAGGTTTTAAAACTAATATTATGAAAAATATAGGTAAATATTTCAAGTGAATATATCTAAGGATATAAATAGATAGATGGAGAAAGATATTGGAAGGCACATGCCCCCAAACTTAGAGCAAAGGTGAGTTACCACCTAGAAGTTAATATTAGCTCAACTATGCAACATAATCATACGTATAACCTACTGAGGTTGGATGATACAATCAAGTCCAACCTAAAAACTTGGAAAGATTTAGTTATTTAATCACCTCAACCATAACAAAAAATAAACAAAATATTCTAGTACATTAGCTAAATAAAGTTTGTAAGATGCCAACTAGGGCATCAATACATAAAATTATGTGATGTGTTAACAACCTATAAAAGAGTTTTGGAATCTAGAAATGGTTTATATTTTAAAACTATGTATACAAATTACATATAATATTCACCTTAGATATGTCTCATTCTACAACTATGTATACAAATGGTACCAATGCATAAAACTCTACCAAAACTATGAATCTGAATCATATAATTATGTACTTTGGACAATTCAAAAACCATGTAAGTGAAAATAGCATGCTTCTAAAGCATGAACCCACTATATATGGATGAATATGAAAATTGATGTGAGTAACAAAGTGAAGATCAAGTTTCCAAAACATGCCCCCACTATAATCAGGAAATGTTGAATATTGAATAAGTGTGGAGAACATGCTTCCAAAGCATGGCCCCACTAAATCTCATAACTATGCCAAGTATGGAGAAACATGACTCTATGACATGCCACAACTAATATTCCCCCATTTAATGTGAGGTATATATAGGAACTGGTAGTTACCATTGTATAATATGTGAGTGGAACCCTATAGCATATAAAAATAACATGTAGAGGTATATATAACATTCAAGTCCATAGAAACAATTTGATAATATGAAGGCCTAAGATACATGATAAGTATGATGGAAACATATATATAGTAATAATACAAAATCAAAAAGTAAATTACACACACACACATGAGTAATCAAAAGCAAGTCAAAAGGTAATGGTTCAAGGAGATATCAAACAAGGGACATGTTCAAATGTCACACTATCAAAGGAACATAACTTAGTCAAATGTCCATAAAAGCAAGAAAGACATATTCAAATGTCCATACAAAAAATAATGACATAAGAAAATTTTAAATAAAACATACATAGGATTTGGGGCTGTAAACAAAGGAACATATCTAAATGTTTGAACAAGGAATACAATAGTAAGGCAAGACACTCAAGAAAGTACATAAAATAAAGTATAAGCAACCAACATAAACATGTCATAGTGGTCCATAGATCAAATGTGTTAGGAAAAAATGTCAAGTGTATAGCATATCAAGTAACCAATGTAATATAAAATCATGGTTAAATGCATGTGTAAGTACATATGTAATCTTAAACATGATAATGAAATGTGATTATCAAACCATATGGCCTATGTGTATCAAGATCAAAGAAGCAGATTCCCCCAATGTCTACATGAAATTAGTAGAGGAAAAGTTTAACATATAAAATAAGAATAGCTCATGTATTTGTGTATGCCTATATCATAGTTAAATATAAGTGTGACACACATGTGTGCATGTAGGAGTAACTAAATATGCCATCCATCAACATGAAACTAACACATAGATGCAAAGGAGCCAATATAACATGTAAGTGTCAATTTTTTATAGATTTTTAAATGTTTTTGGTATTTTTGGGAATATTTGAAGAGTCTAATCAAGTAAGTCATCATCATCAAAATGTGTAGGACCACCTATAATTTTTTTCACTATCACTACTTCAACACTTATGTTTAATGGTTTAATTAAAGCCAATGGTGTAGGAAAATAATCATGTCCATCATGCCATATAATTTTTTTTGTACCCATATCAATAAAATTAACATCCATATGTGTAGTATCTAACAAAGCATTCTACTCAACTAGCCAATTTTGTCCAAACTTTAGTTTTAAATGTGGTTCATGGTTTAATATCCATATGGTCAAAGTTTCCACATGTGGTCCACATGAAATAAGTAACTAGATGTATCCTTAAGATTTTGGCATCAATGGAGAGTATATTAGTTCATCTATAGAATGTCCCAATTATTCAAGAAAATTGGTACACAAGTGGTATCCCAATTGTTATCAAACTAGATATGGTGGCAATATACCCCATAAATATTAGCAGTAATAGTTAAATCTTCATGCTTTAGTCACTTTTAGAGATAGTTATTTTATGAAAGATAGGAAGGATTTTGCCTTTTCTCATGTTAGACACAATGTGTATGCATCCTTAATTCTTATATTTTTGAATTTGGTTATTAAATGTCTCACATTGATTGGTATGATGGCCACTGATCCAATGATATTTATAGTATGGTACTATGTTTTCTATGGTTAGAAGTCTACTGCATGATTTGTGTCTAGTAAAAGGTAAAGAAATCATTCTATGCTCAAGTAACATAGATAAAATAGTATCTAGAGTATATTATTATGTCATGAACTATAAAATTTGTTATGAATCATTCTGATAAAAATCCACATTATTCACATGATGAGTTTTCATTTGGCCCTTGTAATTTTGATTCAATGTTTTCAAATAAGAGGGTTGTATGGAGTAACAAGCATTTACATGCTCATTTACTATGTTTGTTTTTCCCTTATCTGGATTTAGTTTTATACTTTTTACAAGTACATTTAGTTTATATGAAGACCTATAGATTTGAATAGGTTGTGTGATAGGTATCAAATTTTAAGTTTTGCATTTTCTCATTTGTCATATCATAAGTTGTATCATCATCACTTTTATAGTAATTTGAATTATGGTCATCTTTTTTCTAAGTATTGACTAATAAAGGAAGCTCAAATGTTGGGGGCTCTTATAGTTTTATTTTCTCTTTTGGTAATGTTTATTTTTTCTTAAGAATATTTATGTGTATCTCAGATTTTAGTGTCATATTTCCATCTAGAGAAAAACAAGCCATTGTACTTGAATTTCCTATTTCATACATATGTATATGCTCAAGAGGGATGGATTATTTAGGTGGTACATGTATACACATAATATTTTCAAACTTTTATCAATTACTAACATTTTGTATCTTGTAGGAACCTGTTAAGTCTCAATCTCTTTGAATACATGATTATAAGGGTGCACTGAGAAAGGGGTGGGTAGAACATTAATGCTTTTCAATATTTTTGTCCCTTTTTTTGCTTGTTATCTACACACTTGTCTCCTAAAATCATTAAATCTAATCTTGTTCTTCTCTATTGTACCCATTCTATGCATTTTCTACATTTTATCCTCCTCTTCTTCACTTAAATTAAAATTTGTCAATTAGTTGTACTAGGTCAATTGGGTCAATCCTATACAATTTTAGGGTATTTCTCACTTAGGAGCTAGTTGACCTTTGGTCAGCCTAGCTCATGACCTAGTGAATTATTTTTTGAAACTGTGCTAGGTCAATTGGGTTGAACCTATCAATCAAGATTTTTGGAAGGGTTTAGGGTTAACTCCACCTATAAATACAAGTTCATTTCCATCATTTGATAAGAATAAGAAAAATAAGAATTAATATAAAATGAACATCTACTTATTGACCATTCTACTTGAGAAGTAAAACTTGGGGTTCCATAATTTATTTAGAAATATAGATGTTTCCTTGTGAAGTATTTTAGATGTATTGATAGGTTGTATATCTTAGAGATAATTTGTCTTTGTCATCCTTACATACCAAAACAACCTCTTATGAATCACCTTTGCCAAGGGAGAGATTGATGCTCGATAGGTTCCTCTTCAAAGGTAAGTATTCCTAATTTATTTATCCTTTTGTAAGATTAGATAGATATGTATTTGTGCTTCTTTTTCATGTATTATGATTTTGTATACATTGATGTGAGTAGATGTATTTTATGCATATTTATTTTTATTTTTTATAACCCCCACTTTGTGCCACAAGCTTTGGTGAGCACTAGATTAGATTTACTTTCCTTGTTATTATTTTAGGTGAAATATCAAAACCTAGGATCCCCTTCGGGTTATTACATGATTTTATTAGATTGGAGGCTTTGGAACCCTCCTTATCATGGTCTATTGTGATAAATGATCCCCTAATCAAGTCTAGTGGATTATCATATTGGTCATGCTCCCACTTATCAAATGTGTTCTCAATCATAAGTGTAGGTATGTTATATCTTTTTCAAGCCAGGATTGATTTATAGACATGATGCATTTTTGATTGTATACATTCTGGTGAACCCAACATGAATCTAACCATTAAAAGATTTGTTTTATTTATTTCATTATTTTATAATTTATATTATCATATATTCATAATATTGGGTCAGCTATATCAACATATTTTAAATTTTTGTGCATAATTTTAACACGCAGTCACATCCAAATGACTCTATTCTTTCTATCTAGGTTCTTTTTTAGGTACAAGCTATTGGATCAAATAAATTGACACAGTATAGTTTTTCAAACTTTAATATATCTAGTAAATATTACTAAGTTGACCCAATCAACCTTTTACACTTTCAGGCATCATATTCAAACTACTTGGTCAACCTAGTTGACCCTGTACATTTTAGGCACTCGATAATAGGCTTCTACAAAGCTAAGTCTACCCAGTCAACCCTATTAGTAGTATTTACAAGCATTTAACAAGGTTTTTTGAAATTAATCTCACTTCTATACATCTTAAAAACCACCAATATTCCTTTCTATCCTTCTCTTTCTTTCTTTATAGTCTTTCTTTTCATAGTTTGTAGTCTTTAAAACTACCCTTGTATAGTCAACTAGATTGACCCTATTGACCTAGTTTTGTATTATATGTTTTGTTTGGATAGCTAGGTCGACTCTATCAACCCTATTAATTTTTAGACCTTTACTTCCCTAGTACAAAGGCAACACTATCAACCCTATTCTATATTTTGTGCATACATTATTAACTGCATTGACACTGTACTATATTTCAAAGTTATAATTAACCCTTATATGCTAATAATTAACTCACACTTTGATTTCTTGTTTCTTTAATTCTTAGGTCACATATTCTAATCAGGTGGTTTTCAATATACCATTTAGCTTCACTATTTTCTATTTTATGCATACATGACCAAATCACAAAATCTTAAACAAGCATTTTAACAATTATCTACCCAAGGCCAACCTACTTGGATTTCATCACCAAAGGAGAAGCCAACTTGGTTTTTTGGCCAAGTATAAACATGTGGTTAATGGTATCTTCTATTTAATCACCCAACACCCTTATCTTTGTGGTGTGTGAAGTGAGGGGGTAGGCCCCAATACCAAGCTTGTACCATTGCCAATACAAATCCCTTTCAACCCAAACTTTCTAAAACTATCCTTAGATTGATTTCTATCTCCTTGAT
The DNA here is from genome assembly GCA_037957365.1 of Torreya grandis. Taxonomy (NCBI): domain Eukaryota; kingdom Viridiplantae; phylum Streptophyta; class Pinopsida; order Cupressales; family Taxaceae; genus Torreya; species Torreya grandis. The sequence continues at coordinate 2,822,688 of JARHVA010002025.1, forward strand.
TACAACCAACTTATTATCATATTTAAAATCATATTATAAAGAATCTAACAAAATTCAAGTTAACCATCTAGTTATATTTTACTTTTTAAATTTTATTGCTTTTTCTTTACTCAATAGTGTGTTGAATTAAAAAAACTTTCATTAGCTAGTGTTAGTGCAAGGTTGTGTGTTGTGTGCCTCAATTGGATCGCCCTCATTGATCCAATTGATTATTTATTTCCCTTTATTTCTTTATTTTCAAAATAATTCTTGTTTTAGTGCATGATTGTTTTAGTTGAAATAGTCTATTATAGGTTATCTAATTTTCTCTGTTTGTTGTACTTGGTCAACCTTATACACTTTTACAACCTCTATATGTTGTGCTAGGTCAGTCCAATCAACCCTGTACTATTTATAGACCCTAATTTTTGTGATAATTCAACCCAATTGACTTTGTACTATTTATTCCACTTCCTATTTCCTTTCTTTCTCATATCTCTTGCCTATTTTAGTCATTTTTATTTCATCATGAATTTTTTGTTTGAAGACAACATTGAATTGAATTTGAAAAACATGATGAGTTTTAAAAACCCTTATAAGGTCTCTTATACACAGAGTAGGGATCCTATCTTGGATGAAAGTAATGTTCATATAACCACTCACACAACAAACTATGGGACACCTCCTTATTCCTTTTCTCAAAGTAATCCTCTCTTCTCCCTAGAAGATCAATCAAAATTAGAGTATACCCTTGAAATTATCTTCTTTATCTCCAAATTTCCTCAACATAGAGGAAATTATCCCTCTACCATTTACCATCTTATGATTAGTGGTCAATCTAAAGAGACTCATTCACTTACTCCCAAATTGTCAAATGCATTTAGAGGTACCACTTTATTTGATTCTTATCCTCCCTTGATTATGACCCCTTTTCATACCATGATCTCTTCTTATTTAACTTATTTTACCTTTATTCCTAGTATATCCACTATCATGGCAGGTTCTACATCTAGTGGGTCTCTCCCAAGACCCACTCCCCTTAAATATTCCACTAGTGAATCATTTTTTACCCAAGGTAATCATGATTTTGGTGCTTCTTCTTCTCATCATTTCACTAATCCATCTTTTAATTCATAAGTAAATTTTGTCACCAATGCTTCACATTCTCATAGTTCCTCTCAAGCTCCTACCAACACCAATAGTGGTACCCAAGCCACTAATACCAAATATAATGATTCAAATAGTGATAACAATGCAAATAAAACCTACCAAATCATTTTAAAAACACTTAATCAAATTAATACCCTTCAATCCCATAATACAAATCAAATGATGAGAATGCAAAATCATCTTCTCCATCTTCAAACTCATCCTCAACCAATGACTTGGGACACGTATAATAAAAATGTTCCCCCTCCTATTATTCAATATTCCAAAGGAAATATCATACCTAAACATCCTTTGATCAACAAAACTATTAAACATCTTTAAAATGAGCCTCTTACCACTCAAATTTCTAATATTGTTATAAGAGGTATCACCCCTACAATTTATTATAATGGATCAACCGATCCTACCCTTCATCTTAAGACATTTAGAAATATTTATAAGGATTGGGTTAAATTGAACACCTTTGTTGCTACCAAGATTTTAGACAAAACCCTCATAGGTGATGCTTTAGATTGGTATAATCAACTTAGAACTCATTCCATTGATAGTTTGGAAGATTTAGTGAATGCTTTAGTTCAAGAATTCCAAACTAGTTATCTTGTTCAAAACACTTTGGCCCACTTCATAAATTGTAAAAAAATTGAAAATGAAATTACCCAAGCCTTTGTTAAAAGGTGGAAAACTTTGTCAAACAAATGTGAACATAGCATGGCCAATGATAACCTTTTCCATCTCTTCACTAATGCTCTTTTTCCAAAGTTACAATATCGGGCCCACACTCTCTCTTCATTTAATTTGGATGAGGATATTGACCAAGATAAATGTCAAGATTTCCTTATGCATCAATTTGAGCAACCTCAGCCTTCTATGGGCCTTCATCTTTTAATTAAAAAAAGAATTATAATGCTACCAATGATGGTGTCATGGACTCTTATGACATCATTCACACTATACAAGTTGTTGTTTCTAACCAATATTTGGAACCAAATCCCACTTATAAATAATATACCAATCTTAATTTATCTTCACCAACTACCATTGATGTTCACAAACCCTTATCCTAGATTGAATTACTTAAGCATCTACCTAGGCCTCTTCTATGAGAACTTGATCTTACTCATCCTATGAAATCTTGGTATGATCCTAATAATTTTTATTAGTTTCATGCTAATTGGGGTCATTCTCATGAGACTTGTAGGTAGCTCCATAATTTGGCTATGGATTTTTTTCTTGGTCCTAATTTTGATCATGATTCTATCATTCAAAAATATCAGTAAGCCTATAACATTACTTTTAAGGATCATAAATCACATACTAAATATCAATCCTTAAATCAAGATAATGCTCATTTGGATATCTATAAAGACCATCTTCCTAATCACCAACCTAATCAAGATACCCAAGACCAGCCAACCCCTTTCACCAATAATGTCAAAAGTCTTGTTGACCCCACTTCTAAAGATAATGTGGTTAACATGACTAATATGTGAAAGGTGGTTGCTTTCATTGATTATAAACCTATCTACACTTCAACATTATCTCAAACATTCCATGTTATCTAGGATTCTTCTCCAACTCATTTAAATGATTTAGGGCAAGATGACCTTATAAATTTTAATGATCCAATTCCCAATTTTCCCTCAAATAATACTTCCCACTCTATTTCTACCATCCATCCATATTATAATAATAATGATAATCATGTTTCTACCAAAAATTCTTCTACTAATTCTCAAAACCGACTTGAACCAACCACTTTTTCTTCTTAACAAGTTTAAAACCTTGTTTTAAACCTTCTACATTTTATCAAAACAAATTTGAATGCACTTTGATTCCTCCTTCTGAAGACCTCATTAATAATTATGCACCTATTGCTACCGACCTTATTATGGGTTATGATGATTGGGATCCCATCATGTAACTCACTAATCTCCCATCTCAAATTCCATTCCTTAAGCTTACTAGGACCTCTCTACATCATAAAAACCATCTTATACAACTATTTTTTGAAATGAATATCCCTCATCCTCCCTTAGTAGGACATGAAGTAACCTTATTTGGACCCAAGGATAGCATATTGAAATAATGTGAAGAGATGTCCATCCATGTTGATGAAATAATAGACACTTATCTTTCCTTAAAATTCCCTATCACTTTTATGATTCCTGATGAAATTTTGCTTCATATAGATAATCCTACTTTATTAATTAGTGTCTAAATAGGTGATATCCAAGTCAAGCATACATTTATTGATGAGGGTTCTGGCACTTGTATTTCCTCTCTCAATTTTATCAAAACCCTTGGATATTCTAAGTGCAATCTTAAGTCCACATGCAACACATGCCAAGGATATGATCGTAGGCAAATGCCTAAATTAGGTTGTGTGTGGCTTACCATTACTATCCCACCTATCAACATTATTTTAAAGGTAATGATATTTAACTTTCCTCTCTTTTATAACATTCTACTTGGTAGGATATGGACTCACCATATGAGATTAGTTACTTCTTTCACCTACTAATATGTCAAATTCCTTCATAACAAAGCCATCTATAGGATTTAAGTTGATACTAACCCTTAGAATTTTGAATAATTCAAATAATGTGGTTTATTCAAGATTCCTACTCTTGAAACTTTGCCAAATGTTCTATTTTATGAGTCTTAATGCTTTAATTTTACCATCAATTCCACTAGAGGTTATAATGGTCATCTCAAACTCATTAGGAATATTCCTCCTAACCTCTTTGATTCTGATGATGATGAGACTGATGAGATTAACCTAAAGATTAATAATTATAATATCTCACCTCATCTCATCACATAGGTTCTAGCTTCTTTGTACCCTTGTTATACCCAACCCACCCCCATTTCTAAAAATAGGGACCTTTTTTCAAATTATGAAAATTTGTGCTATAAATTAAACATTCAACTTGATCAGTAATCAATATTAAATATATTGTGATGATATAGTCTATTATCACATAATATTTATTGGACTTCATCTAATGTTACTAATATTTTATTCTTATATTTCCATGTTGCAAGTTTAATGGGTCTCATTTATGAGAAAACTGCTTAAGGGCTTCATACTTTAATGAATAAATTGACTCTTTATTTTTAGTAACCCTTGGTATTTAATCATATAATTAGATATATGTTTAAATCATGTTAAAAAGTCTTAGTATAAGTATGTTAGCCTATGTCTTTTTTTAAATAAGACTCAAATAAACATGGGGTCAACATTTACTAGGGATCACTTTATTATATTTTGAACTTAGTCTGAAGATTTATCCTAAAACTTTAGTCCAAAAGTTGCATACTAAGTCCTATATTTTGTGAAGCCCTAGTCTAGTCTGTTGTTCACATGGGGCTAGACTTTTTTTTTTAGTCTCTAAAAAGGTTATTTATTTCATTCTATTTTTGGCCCTCATAAAAGGACTAACGTTAAGGCAACATGTGTCGAGCTCACATGTAAAGTCAAAATTCAAGAACTTATATCTATGGTGTGATTTAACTCGCACACCATAGATCTACTGGTGTGAGATCAACATTGTCAAATTTGGACCAAATTTATAACTTTTGCTTGGATTGAACAGATGAGTTCTAGATATTTTAAGGATCAAAAGATTAATTACACAAGATATGAAAACCAGACCATCACCATGAAATCATGTACAAATGGATGGGTCATATTATTTGTGCATTTTATAAGTATGCTAAAAAATAATCATGGGGTTAAAGGATCACATGGAATCAATGTTATTGATACCAAGATCTTACTCTATAAAATTCATGTCTTGATGATATTTCTATCTCGAGATCTAAGCCTTCAAAGATTAACATTCAAAATGGGATGTGCACATGAATGTCACATTTGAACCCTAGCAAATAACTATTTGGATTTAAAAAATACTTAGACATTAATATGGACATCAAATATTTTCATGCAAACATAAAATGATGGGTGCACAGATGTCAAAATTAATCTCAATAATTAACCATTTAATGTTAAAAGTGTGATGGTCATGTGGACATCATTAATGGTCACATAGATGCCATTGATAGTCACATGAACATCAAAATAAATCTTGAAAATTATCCATTGGTGTTCAAAGATTAACGATCATGAGGATGTTAATGAAAGTCATGCAGATGTCAAATGATGGGCATATAAATGTCAATTCTAAGCCATGATAGATAACTATTTGGATTCAAATAATCCAAAGATCAATACATTGCATTGATTCATACAAATAGATCCAACAGTGTGAGATCAATGAGACTTTTCAAAGGTCTTAGATCCAATATAAAATTGATACTTTTCATGGTCTCATGAGCTCAGAGGTAATAATTGACTTTGATCTCATTTTAATAAAGCACGAAGTAGGGACATGTGTCCAAAGGCAATAATGGTCATGTTTCAATTAAATAGATAGCTCATCATGGACATTGTTACATGGGCATGACACATTGGATTATGAACCAATGAAAAACACATGAGTCTTAGACTCAATCTCATTATCAAATATAAAAAAGGAAGATATGGTAGTAGAACAAGAGAAGACTATAGTTACTCAGGCATCTTAAAGATTAAATTGACATAGCATATTTTATAAAGATAAAGACCCTACAAATTCTTTTGAAGAAATTCTCTATTCTATAAACATAAAGACAACATGTAACACACAGTAACAAGAAGCTACTACCAATTAAGTAATGATTTTATTTTTGAGGCATTGGTAAAGGGGAACTTGTCCTTAATACATGTTTAAGTTTCATTAGAAATGGCTAACTTAAAGTATTTGACATGTTATTCTCACAACTTTTAAAATAAAGTATTAATCTATAAATTCAGTTTTCATACAGTTTAAGATTTGATTGTAAAAAAATTTCCCTTCTTTTTGCACATGCACATGTTGCATAGATTTTGCAAAGGCTAACTTAAACTGATGACTATAAGAAGACTCTTATATGGTTTCAACCATAGTTAGAACTCAAGTTTTGAATATCACATGTAATGACTTTGCATGGACTTGGAGGATGAGGCACCCCCTTCCCAAAGCCTATTTAAACAATTATAATCCACTCATTGGAGAGGGTGGGAAAATATTTAATATACAAGAGCAAAATCAATTTCAATTGTTAGTAAATGTGTTTTTGTATTCTCTCTCCAATTTATATGTAATTAGGATTATCTTTTGGTTGTATGATTCAATAATTCTTAGTATGTAAAATCTAAAATGAATTATTTCTTATCTTGATTGATATGCTAGACTTAGATGTGAAAAATCTATTGAAGGATTAGCAAATTACATTGATTATTAGTAATTAAGTTGATTGATTCATGTTTCAAATGTGTATGAGTGCCTTCTTTTGATGTAGTTTTTTTGTGTGTAAAAGTTTCCTCAAATACATCATTATCCTAAGACATAATCTCCCAATTAAGGGTGTGTAATATCTAATCTAAAAGGGGAAACCTTTGACTGAGGATCACGAGTTTCCTATATCAGTAGCTCCTTAGACTTCTAAACTATATCTGACTATGTGTGTGCAATAGTTTCTTGAAATAGGCATAGGTTTTGAAAGAAATTATCCATTTATAAACCACCCAGATAGGTGATTCTTGAAAACCATAGAGTCTTATTTTCTACCTTACCCTTCCTTCCTTTTTGATTTTTTTTGAGATCCACCCACTTTAGATTAGTAACTAGTCACCCATCCAACTCATGTAGGAATTCACTACCCTTTAGAGATCACACCTCCATCTAAAAACCTTTTCAACAACCTGCATGCCCTACCAACTGTTCCATCAATAGGTTATTCCAAATACATACCTACAACTCATGCCTTAGAGTGGAGTTTACCTCCATTAAGATCCTAAAAATTTAGAGGCTACCTCATTGATTTTTGTGTGTATAAAAACCATATCAACAATTTTCATTGGCACTAAAAATAGGGATGAACATCTGATAATAGTAGTATCCTTCATATAGAGTTGCACTAGTCACACAAGAGAGTGACTAGATCTAATTCTCAAGCTAGTTTTCTAGTCTCACCCTTTTCAAATAATAAGTGACCTAGAACTATGCCAACAACCCTAGTTCATAATAATCCACCTCCTCCAACTGGGAACCCTTTACCCATAAGGAACTCTTTATTATTTAATCAACTAATGGCTCAACTACCTTGGTTAGTTGGATTTTCTATTGCTATCCCTAGAGATGTGCATGATTTACCTAGGAATCTTGAAAGGTACCTACCATCATTTTCTCCTTCAAGATCAAGGACAATAAAGGAACACATCAAATATTTTAAAGCTACTTTAAGATTAATGAATGTTATTGATGAATATGTAGCATGTAGATTATTCTATTTTACATTAATTAATGCTACTTATGGTTGGTATTTAAACCTAATAGAGAACTCCATCACTTTTTAGGATGAGTGTCAAGTTGTTTTTCTTACATAATTTGGACATGTTACCAATCCTAGTTTGGTATATCATCACTTCACTAGCATGAAGAGATAGCCTAATAAACCTATCTATGTTTTTAATGTAAGATTTAAAAAGATGTATAATTGGTTAACCCCATGGTACAAACTAGAAGTTACATTAGTGTTGGAAATGTACAATAATGTTTTGGACCCAATCACTACCATGTTCTTAAGAAGAGTAGCTACAATCAATAATTTGGCATTAGCATATGAAAAGTCCATCAACATAGATAGACAACTCAATCCCTAGATGCCTAGCATACCTAATGTCAATAATGGCTTCCTAGTATTAAATCTGATAACACATATGAAGCAAAACATCCCAACATTCAATCAAAACCAACTCTACACACTACCTCCATTAATGTAGACAACATAGTCAAATTTCAGCTTTTTGAATAATCATATATCAAGTAATGGTTACCAAAATAATCAATAATAATCTATGCCTTATACTATTTTTTATAAGGTAATGAATCTACAAAGGTAGAACTATATTCTATTCAGAAGATGGTTCAAAATTTGAGAAATGATTTCTTAAATATGGAATGGAAGATGGGCAATGCTAATGGCCTAATAGGTAATCAAAATACTAGGTTTCATAGGTATAACTGACCATTCAATAGGCCCACAAACAACATGAATTAGATTAACAAGTTTCTATAAATAAACATGGAAGAAACCACTCTTCCTAATTGGTGTATAATTCATAATACTTTTGAGCATGGTGAGCTCAACTATGTTGAATTTTATATAGCATTTGAAATATTTCAAAGAGAGGTGGTTAGAAAAGATTAGATGCATAATCCACCTAAACATCATCCAAATCTTGGATCTTCAAGCACTACCATGTTCTTTGAAACTCATAAGTTTCCCTTTCTAGGTGAAGATGACAATGAGCTAGAAGATAACATTGATGAAGTTCACACTTTCTAGCAATTCCAGAAAGGGGGTTACAATCTAAGTAATAATCAACCATTCAAACATCAACTCATCCAAATAATACTATAATTTTTCCTAATCCTAAAGCTGACAATAATCCACCTCCTCTAATAGGGAGTGATCAGCCTCAGACCAAGGAGGAACCTAAGAAGGAAGGATATAACATTATTAAAGACATGAAGAAGAGCAAAGTAAATCTAAATCTTCATGAGTTAGCTCAGATTATCAAATAAAAGGATCTATTATATAGGTGTATTACTAGGGATACACCTATGAATAAAGTGACAGCATCTATGAACAAATCAAAATCATCTAACACCAATGTTATCTACAAGAGCAAGCTAGAAGTTCCACCCTTTTTGCTCACTATCAAGGCATTCAGTAAGAATATTCATAATTTTTTAGTTGATTTTGGAGATTCTACAAATGTCATTCTTATTTCCATATGTCAAAAGCTTGGTTTGATGCCAAGACCTTTAAAGAGAATAGTTTCACAATTGGACAAGATAGTAATCCATGTAGTTGGTGAACTAATGGACATGCATATCTAAGTAGCCTTTGAACTACATGTTTAGATGACCATTAATACCCTAGTGGTAGACAAATCTAAAGGCTATAGACTACTTCTAAGTAGAGAATGGTTCAAAACACTCAATGGATATCTTGCACAGACTTTTCTCATATATGGCTACCATGGAGAGGAGTTGAAAATCAAATCAGAATTGATAGAGAGTTGAGAATGAAGTATCCCATCATAGAATATAATGTCAAGAATGAAGAGGTAAAGTATAAGGGTCCTAGCCTTAGTTTTTAAAATTTTACTACTCAAAATCAAGTACAAAAGTTAAAACCCAAGGGTTCTAAATAGCTATAGACTTTACACTTTGATGGCGCTATATCCAAGCCATGATCAGGCATAAGAATCAAGTTGATTGATCCACAAGGTAAAAATTTATTGGTAGCATACAGATTAAAATTTTCATGCATGAATAATAGAGTTGAGTATGAGGATTTGATTTTAGGATTACAATTTTCACTTAAGAACAATGTAAAGCAAATACTAGTATTTGGTGACTTAGAGTTGGTAATTAACCAAGTCAGAAACAAATACCAATGCAAGTTATCTTATTTGAGAAGGTACAAGCATATATCATGGGACATGATCAAAAGATTTAAATCTTTCAACATAATATACCTCCCTAGAGAGCAAAATCAAGTTGCATATTTGTTAGCTATTGCTACTGATCTAGAGCCCCTATAAGAATCTAAGGTAAAGAGGTTCTCCATTGAATTAGTGCCTTGCCCCTTTATTCCTGATAACGTATAAAATTTCCAATTTTTTAATGATGACCAACAAATTATTTAGTTTCTAACCAATTAAAGGTAATTTGAGTCCCAAATAATAGATGACAAGGATATTAATAACCTTTGTCAAGAAGAATCAGACAGGGAAGGTATTCTCCAACTTAAATAAAATTACATCCCAGCTGGGTTAGCCTCTTTGAAAAGGTCATTTGACATAGAACCTCAAGCTTAACAATTTGGGTAGCCCAAGGTCAACGAATTAGACTTCAAAAGAGAAAATCTAGGAGATGAACATAACCTACACTATGTTAATATCAGTCTTAATTACATCCCATAAGAAAGATAGTGAATGAAGGATTTAATCATACGCTATAAAGACATCATCACTTGGACATATGAGGAATTGAAATTATATGACCCATATGCCATTACTCATATATTTCCATTGAAGAAAAATCATAAGCCATTTAGATAGAGCCAAAGACTAGTCAATCCTATTCTGGAGCCTCTCATCCAAAGAGAAGTAGAGAAGTTGTTAAGTGCAAAAATCATCTTTCTAGTGAGACATTCTACCTAGGTGGTCATTTTGGTCCCAATAAGAAAGAATAATGGTGAGATCAGACTATGTGTGGATTTTAGGAACCTAAATAAGGCTTTTGAAAAGGACAATTATCCCCTCCCTTCTCTAGATGAGGTGATACATATAGTAAGTGGTTCTAAAATGATATTCTTCTTGGATGTATTTTTAGGCTATAATTAGGTACTGGTGTAATCCAAAGGCAAAATGAAGATATAATTTACCATGAAATGGGGAGATTATGCATATAAAAGGATGTCATTTGGCCTAATAAATGTGAGATCAACCTTTCAACATGCTATGGACCATGCATTCAAAGGACTGATAGGAAAATGCATAATCATCTACATAGATGATCTTACAGTTTTATTAAAGAACAAGGATGATCATATATGCCACCTACAATCCATATTTGAGAGATGCAGAAGGTTTGGTGTTTTATTAAACCCAAATAAGATCATATTTAGAGTCACTAAAGGAAATATCTTGGGACACATCATCACCAAGGATGGAATCACCATTGATTCAGATAGAATTCAAGGAATTTCAAGGATTTTACCACCAAATAACAAGAAAGAGCTCAAATAATTATTCAAAAATATTAACTTCATAAAGAAGTTTATCTCAAGATTTGTAGAAATTGAGAGGCCTCAAAATGCCATGCTCAAACAGGATGCCAAAATAGAATGGATGGTTGAATCTTGAAATTCCTTCCAAGACATTAAAGATGAAATATTGTAGGCTCTAATATTGATCATCCTAGATTTCAAAAAATATTTATACTCGTATTCATTCACTTTAGAATTTACAATTGTTGTTGGCATAACATAGAATAAGTATGAAATTGATCATCTAATTGAATTCATGAGCATAAATTTGAAAGATACAAAGCTCATATACTCTATGATTGACAAACAATTTTTTTCCCTTGTCAAATTAGTGAATAAATTTATACATTACATTTTGAGGAATAAATTCATTGACTCATGCCTAATCCCATTGTCAAGCTCACCCTACAACAAAATGAATTAGGAGAACATTAGGGCAAGTGGCTGGCAAAGATGCAAGAATTTGATATAGAAATCAATCATGTAAAAACTGTCTAAGGTCAAGGCATCATTCAAATCATAACTAAACCTAATCCATGCATCACTATTGAAGAGATATGTGAGGCTCAAGTGTCCAAATAGGAATGGTATAATAATATCATAGAATATTTGCTTACATGTACTTGTTCCCTAGGGCTTAACAGAGAATGAAGGAGAGTTTTGAGACTTAAAGTTGCTCATTACATGATTAATAAGGGAGTTCTCTATAGAAGAAAATATGAAGGTATTTGCCTTTGGTGTGTATCTGCAAAAGAAGCTAAATAAATTTTTTAAAAATTACATCAAAAAATAGGAAATGGTCATATTTCTAGGAATACTATACCCCACAAGATCTTAAGAATGGAATACTATTGGCTAATAGTTTTCAAGGATACTCATACTCATGTGAGGACATGTCACGAATGCCAATCTTTATCAAAAAAGGAAGTCTATGCAGCTATGCCTTTACATATGGATCCATGTGATGAAATAGAGTCAAGATTGTTAGACATCATAGAAATAGAAGATTCAAGGATTGAGGCCTTATAAACATTCAAAAAATACCAATATATAGTCAAAAGGTGGTTTGATAAGAGAGCGAAGGTCAAAGCATTCAAAATTTCATATCTAGTGTTACTTTGGGATAAATCCCATGAGAAGAAAAGACAACATGATAAGTTTTCCCAATTATGGATTGGACCATACTAGATTTTTTATATCATTGGAAATATTTAATTTCATCTAAATGACCTATAAGGTAGTGAACTTACATATCCAATCAATGGATAGTTCTTAAAGCACTACTTTAGGGTTGTGTCATCTGGAGACATTACTAATTCATGAGGAATAGGTAAGTGTATTTATAGGATTAGTTTAGTTTTTTGCTTTCTTAGATTAGATTTCTTGCTTTCTTAGACTAGTTTCTTAATTTTTTATATTAGTTATTTTTAATGTTTCTTAAGGCAATCTGAACTATGTTTGCTTTAACCATAACTAAGATGAAACTCCAAACTAAATGAGCTTATGCTTAAATAGACTTGTATAAAATGGGAAAATTAAAAAATTGGCAATTTAAGATTCATTTACAAATTGGGCATATTTATATCTTTTGAGTTTTCAAGATGAAGGTATGCAATCATGAATCATTTTGGATATTGTTGTAATTGAATACTTTCACTAGGCATGTAGAAGTTACTCTCAGAGTAATTCATGCAAATTTAGAAATTTCTATTATTTTTTGGATCAAATTCAATTATCACATTAAATACCTATTGGAAATGAAAATTTTGAGTATAGGTGTGGCTGGTAGGGACATTATGATAATAATTTGTTTTATAATTATAATAGCTCACTGGGGTTCTATAATTTCTCTTCGCATTCAAGAACAAAATAAAAACAAAAGAAGAAAAGAACCAATGGGTTTAAAAGATCAAAATACTATCTAAATAAAATCAAAAGGCTCACATGATGAAATAAGGTCAATGTATCATGCATCATGGTTAAAATAAAATAATGGAAAGATAAGAAAAGGAGCCTAGGGTATCTCTATTGGGGATATATATGACTGGTTGGCAGTAGAGTAATCCCTGAGTTTCCCTTGATTTAATGTGCTTTAATAAAAACCATAATGAAACTTAAAGCTTCATCAAGTATTTTAAAAACTCATCACATCAAGGGTTAAATGAATTACACTTTTGACACACATAGATCCAAAAAATTGGAAGAAAAATATGTTGTGTGAATCCACTTAAGAGTCACTTTCATGTTTTTGAATTAAGTATTTTTCTGTGGCACACTTCATGATTTATTTAAGGATTGATAACCAAAGTTCTTGGTTCTTGAATACTCAAGATAATTCCCCCTATGAGTCAACATTTGTTGTACCCAACACACCCCCATTTCTAAAAATATGGACCCTTATTTAAATTCTATAAAATTATGTTATAAATTGAACATTCAACTTGATCAAGAACTAGTATTAAATATCTTGTGATGATCTAGTCTATTAACACATAATATTTATTTGACTTCATCTAATTTTTTAAATATTTGATTCTTATGTTTCCATGTTGCAGGTTTAATGGGTCTCATTTATGACAACACTACCTATGGGCTTTGTAATTTAATTATTAAATTGACTCTTTATTTTGAATAACCCTTGGTATTTAATCATATGATTGGATCTATGTTTAAATCATGTTAAAAATCCTTAGTCTAAATATGTTAACTTAGGTCTTTTTTTAACTATGATTCAAATAAATTTGGGGTCAAAATTTACTAGGGAAAACTTTATTATTTTTTGAACTTAGTCTGAAGATTTATCCCAAAACTTTAGTCCAAAATCTTCATATTAAGTCCTATATTTCCTGAAGCCCCTAGTCTAGTTTGTTGTTCACATGGGGCTAGAATTTTTTTTTATTAGTCTCTGAAAAGATTATTTATTTTATTCTATTTTGTGCCCACATAAATGGACCAACCTAAAGGTAATAGGTGTCAAGCTCATGTGTAAAGTCAAAAGTCAAGCACTCAGATCTACAATGCACATTAACTTACACACCACATATCTAATGATACAAGATTAACATTATGGCCCACATACCAAGATTTTTCTTGGATTGAACAAATGAGAAAAGTTCTAGAGCTTTAAAGGATCAAAATATGGCTTACACAGGCTATGAAGAGTTAGATCATCTCTAGGATATCATGAAAAAATAGATGGGTTAGCTTACTTGTGCATTTTATAAGTATGCTAAAAAATCCTCATAGGGCCAAAAGATCACATGGAATCAATATTCTCGGTGCTGAGATCTTCCTCTACAAATTTCATGTTTTGATAATATTTCTATCTCAAGATCTAAGCCTTCAAATATTAACTTGCAGAATGGGATGTGTGCATGAATGTCAAGTTTGAGCCCCAACAAATAACCATTTGGATTTAAAAAATCCTTAGACATTCACACATACATCAAATAAATTCATGTAAATGTCAAATGATGGGCATGTAGATGTCAAAATTAAGCTCAATAATTAACTGTTTGGTGTTCAAAGTGTGATGGTCATGCAGACATCATTGACAATCACATAGACATCATTGAAAATCATGTGGACATCAAAATAAATCTTGAAAATTATCCATTGGGGTTAAAATATTGATGATCACATAGAAATAAATGATAGTCACATGGACATCAAATTATGGGCATGCAAACATCAATTTTAAGCCATGGTTGATAGTTATTTGGATACAAATAATCCAAAGATCAATACATCATGTTTATTCATAAAAATAGATCCAATTATGTGAGATAAAAGAGAATTTCTAAAGGTCCTAAATCCAGTAGAAATTTGACACTTATCATGATCTTATGAGCTCAGAGGTAAAAATTGACTCTGATCTCATTTCAAGAAAACATGAAGTAGAGACATGTATCTAAAGACAATAGCATTCACGTTTTAATTAAATGGACAACTCACCATGGACATTGATACATAGACATGACATGTTGAATTATCAACTAGTGAAGAACACATGAGTCTTAGAATTAATATGGTTAGTGAATATAAAAAGGAAGATATGGTAGTAGAACATGAGAAGACTACAGTTACTTAGGCATCTCAAATATTAAGTTGAAACAACATATTATTTTAAGATAAAGACCCTAAAAATCTTTTCGAAGGAATTTTATATTCTATAAAGGTAGGGGCAACATGTAACACATAGTAATGGGAAGTTAGTCCCACTTAAGTAATGATTTTGGTTCTGAGACATTGGTAAAGGGGAAATTTTCCTTAATGCATGTCTAAGTTACATTAGAAATGGTTAAATTAAAGTATTTGATAGGTTTTTATCACAAATTTTAAAAGAAATTATTGATTTATGAATGCAATTTTCATGCAATTCAAGATTTAATTGTAAAAAATTTCCCTTATTTTTGCACATGCACATGTTACATAGCTTTTGTAAAGGCTAACTTAAATTGATGACTATAAGAAGACTTTTATATGGTTTTGACCATAGTTAGAACTCAAGTTCTAACTATAACATGTAATGACTATGCATGGACTTGAAGGATGAGGTGCCCCCTTCCCCAAGCCTATTTAAACAATTATAATCCACTAGTTGGAGAGGGTGGGAAAAATTTCAATAGAGAGGAGTAGAAGTAGTTTTGTTTATTAGCAAATGTGTTTATGTAATCTCTCTCTAACTTCTATGTAATTAGGCTTATCTTTTGGTTGTATGATTCAATAATTCTTAGTGTGCAAAAGCTAAAATGAATTCTTTCTTGTCTTGATTGATATGCTAGTATTAGATGTGTAAAATCTATTGAAGGATTAGTAAATTACATTGATTATTGGAAATTAAGTTTATTGATTCATGTTTTGAATGTGTATGAGTGACTTATTTTGATGTAGTTTTTTATGTGTGTGTAAAAGTTGCCTCAAATACCTCATTAGCCTAAGCCATAATCTCCTGATTAAGGGTATGCAATAGCTGATCTAAAATGGGGAACCTTTGACTAAGACTTGTGATTTTCCTATATCAGTATCTCCTTAGACTTATAAATTGTGTTTGAATGTATGTATACAATATTTTCTTACAATAGGCATAGGTTTTGAAAGCACTTATCCATTTAGAAACCTACTAGAGAGGTGATTTATGAAAACATAGAGTCTTCTTTTCTACCTTACCCTTCCCTCATTTTTAATTTTTTTTTGAGATCTACCCACTTTAGATTAGTAACCAACCACCCATTTAACTCATGTAAGAATTCACTACCCTTTAGAAATCACACCTCCATCCAAAAACATTGTCAATAACTTGCATGCCCTAACAACTATTCCATCAATAGATTGTCTCAATTGCATACTTGAAACTCATGCCCTAGAGTGGAATTTACCTCCATTGAGATCCTAAAATGTTAAAGGATGCCTTAGTGACTGTGGTGTGTATAAAAACTACATCAACAATCCTTATTCTTATAAACTTCCTTATGATTGTATTCTCATTATTTTTACTACTTGACATTCTATTCACCACACTTCATCAGATGATAAGGTCATCCATAATTACATCATTGACCTTTACACACCTAATTATGATGATGGTTATTCCTTAGATGATCCATTCCTAGGCAGTCTTGTTCAGGCCCATGATGCTAAGATTATCCTTTATTGTTCTTCTTTGTTTGAGTCTTTTCATATATCTTCCCATATTTCCTCATTTATACTTCCTAATTTTAGTATTTTTCCTCTTTATCATAAGGTAGAGATGACAATAACGCCTCTAGTTTACAAGTAAACTCATAGGAGTATGATCATGGATCATGTTATGACTGGGCCTTACCATTTTTCTAGGTACTCTAACTCCTATAGCTTCCTTATCCCTGATATGCATGTGACCCTTCTTTGACCTTCTATAAATCCTACCCCTCCATTAATGGAACCTAAATTAGAGCCCATTCCTACTCCTACTATAGTTGATCCCTTTATTTATCCCACTATAGTTGAGCCTACTTCTACTCATATTGTTTTTGAGTCTATCCCTACTTCTAATCCCATCACTCCTCCCATTAAGCCTAGTCCCATTATTTCCCCACCATCACCTTCTCTTGGTGATGGTTTTATTCCTTTACCTCAAATGGCTCTATTTCCCACCAAATGGGCCAATGAGCCTTCCCTAGATCCTTCCATTTTTGTTACACCTCCTCTTGTGAGTACTTATACTAAGCTTACTCATAGGTATATATGTTACTTCCATAGAATAAATAATCATTCTTCCACACATTATCATAAACTATGACAATATATTGATACTTTGAGTCCTTATTCCCATCAATTCTTAGAGAAAGCCATACCTCCCCCAAATGTACTTCTTGAATTTATACCTAAGTATGGAGAGGTGTATTGTCTTTGACACCAATGCGACACCCATCAGACTAATCATTACTACATCCTTTAGCAACACCTTAAGGATCATCTTATAACTATTCATAGACCTTCTACCACTCCTCCCACAGGTCATTATCACAAGAAGGCTCCTTCTTCTTCTCCCATGGTTTGACCTCCTATGGTTCCATCCCCTCTTATGGTCCCTTCATCACTTTTTGTGCCTCCACCTATGACTCCTTCACCTGTGGACCTTCCCTCACTAGTGGATCATTCTCCAATTGTGAGTCCCTCACTTATGAATCATTATCCACCAGTGATTCCCACATCTCTTATAGAATCTACTATATGCATTCTCCTGAGCATCCCTTACCTAATTTCCCTCCTCAAAATGATCCATCCAACATTCATACTATCTTTATTGAAGATATTAGATAAGAAGTATTTTCCTAGTTTTCATTGAAGATAAATGAGACATTAGCAATAGTTCTTATCCATCTTCATAGAGATCTATTTGAGGTTATGGATAATGTGTGTGGGAAGATTTATCAATATTTATGAGCACATGTATGGTGATTTTACATTTTTATTTGCTTTATATGTGTTATCCAATATTATGTTTATCTGTTTGTTATATCATTTGAAACTATGCCAAATTCTTATTTATCTTACATGGTGACTTTACTTTTAAATCCTATATTTATTATATTATCATTTCTATTTTTTTTTGGATGTCTTCTTTATCATTGATTTATTTTTCCTTACATTTTCTTTCTTACATTTTATTTCTTAAAAATTCCCTTATCTCTTTATGATTTTTTTGCTTTCTTATCTCTATTTTTCTTGGCTAATTATCATTGTGACTTGGTTATACAAACTTGGTTCCCTTTAGTCACTACCTATTATCATGTGATCAGTTAGAAAAAATTAATTTCATTATAATCTTCTTTCACTGGTCCACTTTGGATCTCCTTTTTCCCTTTCTTCCCTTTTCACAAACTAAGCATATACATAGTTGAGACTTGAGATAACATGTTGGTTCATTGTTAAGCCTAAGTGTTCTAGTTAGTCTTGTATTTAGTAATTTATCTTCCTTTAGCCTAAGCCTACAAATCATTCATGTGTATCAATCTATCTCTCATGTTTGGTCATTCCAAGTTCATATGGAGGAGGAATCTTAAAAATCCTTAAAAATAATTAAAATTCAAATCATTTAACAAAAGGAAATGATACGAAAGGCAAAAACATTTCAAAATTCTTAAAAGTCAAATCACACTAAAAGATGTGATTCAAAGCACATATCATTCTTCTAGTCAAAGCTCAAACTCCATAGTTAGCCTCATGATAGAGCCCAGGTCCATTGAGGTGTGGTAAGCCAGTAGATTAGAAAAGGAGAATAAAAAAATATTTTAGTGCTACCTACTTTCTCATGCAAGTACCCAATATTTTTAGTAGACTAATGGCTTTGTAAAGAGTCTAGAGGAATAGGGAACATGTCGTGATAAAGTAGGTCCATTTTAATTTTATTGTACCAATATACCTTCATGAGTTGATCTTAGTAGCATGCTTATTTACCTATAAATATTACTATCTATAGTGAATAGGTTTCCTTTGTACACTGATGGTCACTAGTCACTTAGTGCCTTCTTATGTTCTTAGTATGCCTCCTATCTCCTAAGGTCTTCTTATAAGATGCATAAGTCATGATTTTTACATTACCTTTTTCACTCCTTACATTACTCATATTTCCACTTGATAAATATTGTTTTTTTCACTAATCACTCCCCTTGGGATTCCATTTGTGAGTTACATTGTAAGACCATGGATAAGACCTGGCCATCCTCACAACTTATCACAATTTTACCTTCTTATTACCCATATCCCTTTGTTACCATATTTTCACATTTTCCCACCTCATTGGTGTTCCCTTTGTGAGTTTTAGTGTAAGACCATGGATAGGACCTATCCCTCCTCACAAAATTTTCCAATAATACAAGTTAAAATCAAAATTACATGTGTCAAATATGAGATAAGATATGATTGATCATGAAGTTCACGTTATTGACATGCTTCAAAACTTGATTTAGTATGTTTTATGCTTACTTAATTTCTCTTTCACTTTTATCTTTTTTGATTGCATGTAAGAATCCAACCATTTCTTGAATTTTTTCATACTTCCCAGCGTGAATTAGTGTGATAAATTGAAGACCCAAATTTTTCCAATCTTGTTTTTCTCTTATACTTCCCAATGTGATTTAGTATGATTGAATAACTTAATTTATTTGTTTTTATACCATTTATCCTTTTACGTTATTTCCATTTTATTACATTATTCTCATACTTCCCAATGTGATTTAGTGTGATTGTATTTTATTTTAATTTGGTTGCTTATCTTTCATTTGGTTTAAAAACAAATTCCTTTTTACCATCTTGTTTTACCACCCTTTCATTATTTATACTTAGTAATTTTCTTTTTATTACATATTTCTCAACATGAAATAGTGTGTAATACATTTTTGATTGATTATATTTTGCCAAGTCCTTTTCACATGTTTATTTTTAACCATGCATGTGTCTTACATAATGCTAAAAAATAAACCACAACTCATATATTTACTATAGCATATAAAAAATAGATAAATATGTGTGCTAGAAAGAAATATATCTAAAGCATTAACAACCATAACCATAATGATAACACATACAATCAATATCCAAAATGACACACACACACACACACACACACACACACACACACACACACACACACACACACACACACACACACACACACACACACACACACACACACACACACACACACACACACACACACACACACACACACACATATATATATCATGAGTTTTTGATACAACCATATAAAATGCTCTAGCTCTATGGCTAGGCCCCATCCTACCTATATCGTGGCATAACCATGCTACCCATCAATGCC
This sequence comes from Torreya grandis, assembly GCA_037957365.1. Taxonomy (NCBI): domain Eukaryota; kingdom Viridiplantae; phylum Streptophyta; class Pinopsida; order Cupressales; family Taxaceae; genus Torreya; species Torreya grandis. The sequence continues at coordinate 2,843,086 of JARHVA010002025.1, forward strand.
TTAGTCTGACTCCTCTACATAAAATGTTGTAAAGAGGCTATCCAAGATCTCAATCTTGATACTTAGCCCTATAGATGAGCTATCTGAGCCTGTACCTATGCCAATTGGGCTAGGGTCACTAGATGTGTTACTCTCTCCTACTCCTATACCTATGACATATGGGTCAAGGTCATTGCATGTGTCACTTGCTCATGAGTATGTGCCTATGTCATCTGTGTCACTATAGCTAGATGTGTATCTCTCTCCCTAGCCAGGGCCTATCATGGCCATGTCTCTCCTACACCCATATCTTTTGGTGGTTGCATCCCCTCTCTATGTGTTTGTATCTACCTCATGACCTCTCCTACTAGTCTAAACCATTTCACCTAAGCTGGGGTAGATGGTACCTTGGGATCCTCTAGTGTAGTGGGGTTGTATGACATTAGTGACTTGTCTAGGACATCATGGAGTGACCCCCTCACTAAGAACCCCCATACGATCTTCTCATCCTCTACCACACCTCTAAAATATAAAATAGATAGATATTAGATCACTAATATATATTAAAATTTATCCATCTCTATTTTATCTCAAGTAAAATTTAAAACAACATTTAACCATCTTTTATTACTCTATGTGTTAGCCACTACTATCTTACCATCTGTACGATCACCAAGCACAACTTACCCATCTGTACAGTATCCATAAACCTCCTCTTTTGGTCACCTCTTAAAAATAAATCCTAGAGATTCCAATCACACCCATCTCAAGCTCTACTTGAGTTGTCTCTCTATAGTCCAAATCCACTATGGCCTACTTACTAAGTCCTCTGAGACATATACTACCTTTACTATCTCCTTCTCTTGATATGCCCATTGATGTTGTATCTTTAATGGTCACTACTCATCTCACTAAGAAGTTGGTAGTGGTACCTTTGGTGATCTTACCTATGCACCCATCTCCTCTTGCTCTGTTACTTATCATGCTCGACTAGTCCATGGTTTCTCACAATATGGTCTAAGCGTTAGCTTCACCACTGGTGGCACTAGTCATCCCATCCCTTATGACTCTCTAACATGTTAGGCCCAAAACATAGGCACCACTATTAGTGTTTTTAGGTTGAGCAAGCCCATCTACCTTAGTTATTTTGTTACTAGATTGGTTTTATCTACCACGTAGAATGCCTTGTCACCTCTATCCATCCTAAATCTAATACAACTATTCCCCAACCAAGCCATGTAGTAATAATGTGATCATATTTCTGCCATACTATATCCAATCATCTCACTATCTATAGAATTGGCATGTGGGGCATAGCCTATGCTATCTGGTCTTATCTCTATCTTTCTACCTGAGGTGACCTATCATCGACATATCCTAAGTCATATCCTAAGTCATATAACACCTTCTCCTCTAATATCTTCTGGCTCAAGTCTATCACAAAGAGTGGTACCTTATCTAAATTTTAGCATAGCACTCATGCTATCCCAAGTCCTATCAAAATATTCTATATGTATGGAAATTGTGATGTATACACATTGAACATGTTCACCCTTTAACCTAAGTATATCCTCTCTGAGCCTATAACCCATATGATTAAGGCTCTCTTATCTTCATCGCTAGTAGGTTTCTTCATGACCATAAGTGTCCCTAATATGAGTAATCCTAGGATGGTATGCACATACTCTATGGTGATGCTCACATCTATAGTATCCCCCTCTACCTCCCACCTAAAGGCATTAGTCAATCATTCCCAACATCTTAGGAACAAGACTAATATATTTGAGCTCAAGGGTATCCTACACATCTTTATTATGCCTCTTAGGCCTACAAATATCAGTCTTGTTCTATCCTCTATCAACATTCACTCTAATAGATCTAGGATCCATGATGCATTTACCAAATTCTAGAATCTTGGATGCCTCTATAATCAAGGAAAAACAAAAGATGTATTAGATCTTCCATGTCATGTTTAGTCAAAATATATTTTTAATAAAAAAACAAGCCTAAATTGCTTTAGTTTAGCCATTTTTAATCAATTTCCCCTATTTTTAGCCTACTTAACCCTTTTATCCCTCACTCAATCATTATGAGCCCTTCTAGCACTCTTTCAACCATTTGCTCACATTTTTGTACTCTTTTGGTCCTTTGGTCAAACACTAGTTTGACCAAAATTTATTTATTTTTGATCTGGTTGACTTAAAAATCTAAGACAACCCTCTTGTTTTCCCCCCCTTAGTAATGCATTGTCATACTAGACTTTTTTACTTAGTCAAAAAACTATACTAAATCAATAGTCTATAAAATGTATAGGGTCAGCATATACCTACTAGGTGGTAGTGTGGATTTTGTCATTTTTAAGCCTATTGGGTCAATTGGGTCGACCCAGTTATTTTTCCCTACTAATCCCTTACATTATAGAAAATAAGTACCTTCTAGTAGTTATTTCCCAAAACCCTTCAAACCCATTTCCACAATTGGTTTTTCCTACCCATAGCACCTAATATGGTTTAATTTTGACTTTTATAAATGCTTAAAAATAAAATTTTCTAAAAATACACTTAAATCACTAAAATATTCAAAAACTAGCTTAAGATTCTCATTTACCTACCTATAGTGCACCTGCTATCACCTTTGGAGGTCCCTCTTACCTAGCCTATCATATCCTTGCCATCCTAGTTCATTTGGTCTCTTAGAGATCTTTTTCTCTCCTTCACAAGTCAAAAATAACAAATGACTCTCATTTCACCCTATTTAAAATCACTTTTTAAAAAATCTAAATTTTTCAATTATTTTCTGGCATATTCCTTGTTTTGCCTCTATCTTTGTTTTTACTCATCCATTTTTTGAATCATAAAATATTATGGAATTGTGATTACATATAGAATATTTTCCACTGCCATATGTTTATCTTCCAAAAATTTCAATTTTTGGCTATTTTTTGCACTAACTTCTACAAGTTTGCCTAGTGTTCTTCACATTGGATGCCTTCACTTCTCTTTCTTTATCTACAATACTAAATTAAGTAAAGGTATGTGTTTTTCAATTTTGTCCTTTCATTTATCTTCTTTGTTTCTTATTACATCTTTCTTAGCATCAACATTATGTGTTATCATGTTCTATTTATCGAAGCACCATCCCCTATAACACTTTAGTGACACATGATGAGATTCAAGTGAGGCATATGTATACACATAATATTTTTAAAATTTTATCAATTAAAGATACTTTGTATCTTGTAGGAACCCATTGAGTCTCAATCTCTCTAATACATGATTTAAGGGGTGCATTAGGAAAGGGGTGTGTAGACCATTGGTGCTTCGTAGGATTTTTTTCCCTTTTGCCACTTGTTATCTACACACTTGTATCCTAAAATAATTAACCCTAAGCTTGTTATTTTTTATTTTACCCATTCTAGGAATTTGCTACATTTATCCTCCTATTCCTCACTAAAATATTTTATTAGTTGGATGTACTCGGTCAATTGGGTTGACCCTATATATTTTTGGGGTATTTTTCACTTAGGATCTAGTTGACCTTTAGCCAACTTATCTCATGACCTAGTGAATTATTCTTTGAAACTATGCTAAGTCAATTGGGTCAACCCTATCATCTAGGATTTTTGAAAAGATTTAGGGTCAACTCCACCTATAAATATAATTTCATTCCTATCATTTTATAAGAAGCAATGAAATAATAAGTAAGAGTGAATGAACATCTGCTTATTGACCATTCTACTTGAGAAGTAAATATTAGGGTTCCATAATTTCTTTGGAGATATGGATCTTATCTTATGGACAAGTATTTTAGATTCATTGATAGGTTGTGTAGCCTAGAGATGATTTGTCTTTGTCATCTTTACATACCACAATAACTTCTTGTGAAGCACCTTGGTTAACGAAGAGATTGAGACTCGGTAGGTTTATCTTCAAAAGTAATTATTCCTAACTTTATTTCTTATTTTGTAAGAATAGATAGATATGCATTTGTGCTTCTCTTTTATGTATTAAAATTCTATATACATTGATGTGAGTATGTCTTCTATGCATGTTTAGTTTTATTATTTTTAACCCCCACTTTATGACACAAGCTTTGGTGAACACTAGATTAGATTTACTTTTATTTTTATTAATTTAGATGAAATATAAAAACCTAGGACCCCCTTAGGGTTATTGCATGATTGTGTTAGACTGGAGGATTTGAAACCCTCTTTAACATGGTGTATTGTGATAAATGATCCCCTAATCATGTCTAATGGATCCTCATATTGGTCATGATCTCATTTAATAAATGTGTTCCCAATCATAAGTGTAGCTATACTCTATCTTTTTTGAGCCAGGATTTATTTATAGATATGATTTATTTTTGATTACATACAGTACCACTTTAGGGATGCCTTCAATTTTAGAATGTATCATTTTTCAAAATTGAAAAGGTTAATCATTAGTAGGCATGGATAACAAGGTTCCTTCACGTATGAATTTTACACCTTGACAAAGCGTAGATGCGACAAATTCCATTAAATGTATCCAAGGTCTACCCAAAATTAAATTATAATGTAATGATTGAGACAAGACCTAAAAATTAGTTGACACCATTTTTGGTCCTAAGGTCACATCTAATGTGATTTGACCAAAATAGAGGGTTATGTGAATTTTCAAACCTTTTATGAGCATAAATAATTTTTTAAGAAGATTGGTATTAATACCCATGGTGGTTAGGAATTATATGCTACAAATGTTTAGGCTTGATCCATTATCAGTGAACACCTTTTTGATACATTTATTTTACATGGTCACTTGTATGAACAAAGGCAAATTTTTGTCAATAATGTCTTTGGATGGTAAATCTGTTGGATCAAAGGTGACGATCTTGTTATTTTTATTAAGATCTTTCATGATATCTATAAAATAATTAGGCTCAATATCACTTAGAAATTATGTCTCACACAATGCCCTATATAAGATATTATTATAAACATTAGATTATTTCAGGAGATCAAGAATTAAATTTTTTTCATGTGTATTTCTAAATTGGTCAATAATGTCATATCCCTTAGATTTTATTACAAGGTTAGGTTTAGGAAGCACCTATTATATAATAATAGGTGGGTGAATAGGTTGAGAAATCCTACCTTTTCTAGTAGTAACAACATTGACTATGGAATCTAATATCAGTCATGGGAAAATAATGGGTGCAAGATGGTAGCTATTATTTGAATAAGACTTAGGTAGAATAAATGGTTAAGATCATAGACATTGACATCTAAATACTAGCTCTATAACATTAAAAAGAATTTTTAAGAGAGATCAAGTGTTTTTTCCACTTAAAAACCCTTTCATTATTGGCACAAATTTGCTTAATATATTTAACATTGTAACTAATGTAGCAAACCATAACAAATACAAGGTATTGGACCATAAAAAAATTTACAAAGATATCCATAGAAAACATGATTACAAGATTATAGCAAGCAAGGATCAATAATGGGAAAATTAGAAAACCCTAATTTACCTAGGGTTTGATGTTCAAAGGTTAAGGTCACCAAATATTTAACCTTAAAATGGTTTAGATAGATTGAGGTATCTAGGGTTAAAGGGGATAGAGATATCCTAGGGAAAAAGGGTGATAAATTATCTCTATAAAAATACAGTCAAGTGCTAAGCTCAAATATAAAATATGCTAAATTTATAAAACTAAGAATAGACTAATTATATAAAGTACAACTAAGTTATGTATATAAATAATAAAGATGTAATGTACTTAGCTGGTTTTTATGCTAGAATAAGTAGAAAGTAGACTAGAAGATAATTTTAGAATAGTTGTTTGGTTCATAATAAATAATTAATGTACTTAGATAGTTATAATTTTATAATAGGTATAAAATAGACTAGAAGATGATTCTAGAATAATTATTTGATTCTTTAAATTGACCTCTAGAGCTCAAGACACTTATGTCAACTTGGCACAGTTGCATCAAGTCTACTATCTAGGTTCAAAATAGGTGAATTATATGGAATACCTATTATAAAAGGATGAAACCACCTAGATTATTTTGGTTTTGTCTTCACCTTCATTCTAGTGCATTTAGATCTCGATCATGGACTATCACTCCTCATGAAATGTCAAAACCCTAGTTATTTATCTTCATGTGACCTTGGGGAAAATGGGTTAGTGGGAACATGGTGTCAATTTGACACCAAATAACCCTCTACCAATGAGAATTGGTTACATATACAATACTCTAAAAAGGGCCTCATACTTATATAGGTATCCCCTATGTGTTGGCTTGTGTGTGAATCATGCAATATGTGATAAGAAAGTATAACATCGACCTATATTGTAACTTAGAAAATATATCTCTTAGGATGTTCCTTAATTAATTTAGACTTGTATATGTTTTATCCCTATGATTGATATGTACGTAGGAGAAAATAAGGAATTTTTTCTCAATTGAATGCTTTATAGAGTGATTTTGATAAGTTGCCTTAGTTTATTTTGGTATTTTATAGGTGTGGAATTAATGAGGGTTGATATTATATTTATATTAATCCCTTTGGAGAAGTAAATAAAATTAAATAACTTAGGTCAACCATTAGGATATGTTTCATTTAAAAATTGGATGACTTTAGGGCACTAGACAATGCATTAGGTTAAAACACTAGCATCGACACTAGTGTCTATCCTAGATGTTAGTGTCCAAGGAGAAGAAAAGTAAGTACTCGCTTAGAACTTGTATAGGTTGAATATAAGTACATTTTAATCATTATAAGAAATATAGAAGGCTTAGATCATCAACATAAGACTAGTTAGAGTAATATATAGGCTAAGGGGCACAATATAGAGTAGATACGAGACTTATAGAAGTGAAAAAAGGTCCATAACTAATAAAAACAACTGAGGTCTAAATTTTCCAAGTGTACAAGACTAAGGTGCTATATAATCCATAAATATCATCTACACATTGAGTAAATATTGATAGATGTGATTATTAGGTTCATCAAAGAGATTGAGACATGTAATTAACTAGTGTACTAAAAAATACATGAGAGGTCTATTAAATAGGTAAAAGAGCCACTTGAGAAAATAGGGGGTGGGAGAAACAAAAAGCATCAGGTAATGTAAAATAACTAAGCTTGTAAAAACAAACTAACCTTATTGACCCAAGTGGTTAAAAAAACTAACCAAGGTACATAGATAATATACCTTAGTCAATAACCCAAGGTATTTACAATAATATGCTAACACCCTTCTTTAATTACTAAACTAGAAACAAGACCAAGTTTATCTTTGAATTTTATGAACTTGTTTGTACCAAGTGGTTTGGTCATTATATCAATTGGTTGCTTTGAAGTGGGGTAGTAGAAGAGACTGATGTCTTCATTCATAACCAATTGTCAGATGTAATGATGGTGAACCTAAATGTGTTTGGTCCTAACATGGAATACTAGATTCTTCACCATCTTTCGAACACTCTAGTTGTCACATAAAATTGGATTAGGCTTTGATGACTCGAACTAAAGATCCTCCAAGATTTTCTTTATCCACATAGTTTCATAACCTATACTGACCATAGCTTTATACTATGATTCTATTGAAGATAATGCCATTGTAGTTTTTAGTTTTCTCTACCATGAGAAAAATCCTAAAACAAGAGTGAATACATACCTTATTATATATTTTCTTGAATCCACTGAACCTACCCAATTAGAGTTAGAATATCTTGAAAGCTCAAAATATACAAACTTCTCAAATATTATGCCAAAGTCAAGAGTACCTTTGACATATCTTACTACCCATTTTGTATCTAACCAATGTACTTCCTATGGTTTGAACATGAAGTGAGATATAAAACTCACTATAAAACAAATATCTAGTCTAGCGGTAATGAGACTAGCACTACTCCCAGTGATGGATAAATCATCAACATATATAATGAAAATCATGATATCATCACTAGACACCGTTACATAGAAATTTGGTTCAAAATTACACCTTTAAAACTAGACTCCTTAAGATATGAATTTATCTTCATATACTAGGCTTGAGGAGCCTACTTAAGCCCATACGAGGACTTGATCAACCTACAAACAAGATGTTCCTTACCAACAACCTAAAATCCCTATGCTTGAACCATGTAGACTTCCTCCTCCAGATCTTCATTCAAGAAAGCACTCTTGACATCCATTTGGTGCACCTACCATCCAAACTGATTAGCAATAGCAAAAATCAAATGAAAAGTTATCATATTTGTAGTAGGATCAAAAGTATCCTCATAGTCAACCCCTTCCTCTTGTGCATGACCTTTTTCCACAAGTCTAGCTTTATATTTATCCAAGGAACCATCTGCCCTACACTTTAATTTATAAATCCATTTACAACCAATGGATTTATTTCCTAGTGAAATCTATGCTATCTTCCAAGTTTTTTTCATCAAGGAATCATATTCTTCTTGCATGGCTAATTCCCACTCAGGCTTCCCTTTGGCCTCCAAAAAATAATTAGGCTCAAATGATTATGAAACTAAAGTTATTAAAGTAAAATTATCATGCTCCTCTCTTACCAAGCCACTTTCTTGATCTCAACTTTCTATCTTCCATACCTTGAATATCTCCTTCCTTTAATGCTTCCATTGTGGTAGTGTACCACTTTGGTTTCTTTAGTTGTTCTTGATATGAAGGTGAAACCTCAAAATGTACTATTGGAACCTTAAAATGACCTAAATTAATTCCCTCCTTATAATGTGATTCCACTAATGAAATAGAATCTTGCTTAACTTCCACATCACAACTTATAATATAATCATTAGAAGGAAACAATAACTCAATATCTGAAACTATACCAGTTGTTGTGAAGTATGGCATATGTTCATTTACTATGACATCTTTATTTACCACAACTTTATTAGTAGAAATATAACTTAATTTTTAGGCCTTTTACTTCTCACTATATCCAATAAACATATATGTTTTTCTTTTGGCATCCAAGTTACTTCTCTTTTGACAAGAAATAACTACAAAAACCACACAACCAAAAATTCAAAAATCACTTATGACTAGAGTTCTACCTGACCAAGCCTCCTCTAGAGTCATATTATCCAATGATTTTATAGGACTTGTATTGAGGATGTACACCACCATATTAACTAATTCTACCTAATACTTATATGGGACATTTGTACTTTAGACCATACAATGAGCCACATCCATCATTGTTCTATTCCTCCTTTCCACAACTTCATTTTACTACATAGTGTAAGGGGTAGAATACAATCTATGTATGCCTTTAGTGGAACAAAAATCCTTGAATTACTTTGAGGTAAACTCACCCCCATTATTCATTTTAAGATATTTCACTTTCTAAGATATGAAGTTAGAAAAACAATCAAATTTCTTCACTATAAAGTATACCCACTTTTTCCTAGATAAATCATCGACCAACAATAGAAAATATTGAGCTCTAGTCGAGGTAGGTGTTTGCATTAGACCATGAAAATATACATGAATAAGTTACAACACTACATTATCCCTCTAATATTTACCAACATTAAATTATGTTAGAAAGGAATGCTTGCCATTGTGCCAAAAGATCGACCTATTAACGCCTGATACAAACACCAAATAAGTACCCACGAGACGCTGTTAGTCCATGTCATAAATCCCTAAGGGGGATGCTAGAGATTATTCCAACAATCCCCCCTTAGTGTTACCTGAGGGGATTTGGACCCATGACCATGGATATGATACCAATTGTTAGAAAGGAATGCTTGCCATTTTATCAAAAAATTGACCTATTAACGCTTGATACAAACACTATATAAGTACCTATGGGAGGCTATTATTCCATGTCACAAATCCTTAAGGGGGATGCTGGTGATTAGTCTAACAAATGAATGTCTAGATTATTTTCCCAATTGACATCCAGTCCATCTATGATGACTATCCCAAATAGAAGGAATTCCCTTAACCATCTTAGTCTCGCTTAATGTACTCAAATATTAGAAATTCAAATTCCCATACCTTTCATGAAAGAGTGAACTCTTTTATCAAACATTAAAAGTTCACTTTCATTTTCCCTATATGGATCTACAAGCTTATAAAATCCTTTTTCACCAATCCCAACAAAAATAATCTTGTTATCTCTAGTAGTGACTAAACATTTGTGTCCTTGAAACTTTACAAAAAAATTAGAGTTTATAGTTATCTCACTTATAGAAAGCAAATTTTTGTTCATGTCTGGCACATACCTAAAATTCTTAAATGTATACTAGATAATAACATCAAATCTAATCTGAACATTACCATATCCTTTCACAAAATAAGTTATACTATCTCCCAAAGATACAAATTCACCACTACTATTATTTTCAACAAAATCCACATACTAGTCCTTATGACATGTATAATGGTGAGATGACCTTGAATCAAAGTACCAAGATTGATCCACCAAAAAATTACCATTGGAGGCCATGAATAAAAAATTAGGATATTTTTCCCCTCCTTCACCTTCAGCTACATTCGTATGATGATCTTTATTTCTAGGGTTATCCATATCTTATTGTTTTTTCCTACAATGTTTCTTACGGTGACTAGGTTGATTACATTAAAAACATTTCCACTTAGATCTCTTATTAGAACCACTTACTTGTGAATTTATTTTAGGATAACTATTAGTTTTACCAAACTGCTTACCCTTTCCCTTGATGAAAAATGCATTATCTATAGAAGTATAAGTAGACAAAACTATCTGCTCATATTGTCTCTCCTTCTACAATAACAATGTGGATAACTTTTCAAAGTCCAAAGTTTGTGTCTCAAAAATCATGTGCAAGGAATCCAAAAATGACTTAGCTTCTACATATCCTTTAACTAATCATTGATGTCCTTGATCTATAATAAAAACTCAAAAATAGAGCCACCTTCCTGCATTTTAGTAAAATATAACAAATTATTTAAATACAAGACCCTACTAGCTTCAAAATCCTAATATTTTGAAGTTAGATTTTCCCATAGATCTATTGCTATGGTCACATTTCTGACCTCTAAGATTAGATTATCTACTATTGATAGTTTTACAACATAATAGCCTCTCAATGATGTTTATCATAATAATCATATCCAATGGTAGACCTTTTCTCTTTACCAATCACTATTTGATCAAGATTCTACTATTTACATATCGTCAAAACCTTGTGATTCCACAAAATGAAATTTTTGCTTATCAATTTTTATGAATATGGAAATAAGAGGTGTTGTAAACTAGCCATTTTGACTTAGTTTTTCTAAAAATTGAATAAACTAAAAAAACTATAATGACTTTACACAAAATTCCTCCTACCCACAGACTCAAATTATAAACTAGTCAATACCTCCAGTTTTTAGCAAAAAACACCACACCGTTTGGGAAATTTTAAATATTTTATCTTTACAAACACAAAAAATAGACAAAAAATTTTATATAAATATCTATGATTCCAATTTAAAAAAATTATTTTTTTCCAATATTCAAATTAAAACCCTAGAAAATGGTGAGATTTTCACCTTCCAAAACATTTTTGAGATAATTAGTCACCAGTAGGTCCCCAATAACCCTTGTAAGCTAAAGTTTTGAATTATTTAAATTAAAAAATTGAAATTAATTGAAATAATAAACATTTAGATTAAAATTTTCTTAGAAATAATCAACCAATCAGAAAATTAGCCTACCTACAAAAATTTAGATGCACATTATAGGAGAAATACGTAGCCAAATTGAATTTCATCAGTTCCTATCATCTCTTCTCAAAAAATAGAAATGTTTAGACCCCTCACTCACCAAAAATATTTCTTAAATGAAAATATGGTAACTTTTCAAACTGAATGAAAATGGTCACCCAAAAAACATAGGAAAAATAAAAATAGACCTATAAGCTACTTTTGCTACATCCTACAGCTTTTTCTTTGTTGAGATAGGTCTCCTGATGCTTCTCTCCTAATTATTGGCTTTCCCACTAGTCACATGAAAAAAAATCTCTTCATAGCTCTCCACTAGGTGCTTCATGCTCTTCTTTGGCAAGACTATTCCTCTCTTGCTCTATAGGCTCCCTCCCAAGCTTTTTACACTATAAGCTCTAAGACCATATTAGATTCAACAAAGAGATTGATAAATGTAATTAACCATATTACTAAAAAAAACATGAGAGACCTACTAAATAGGCAAAAGAGCCACCCAATAAAATAAGGGTTGGGAGCAACCACAAGCATTAGGTAGCATAAATAGCTAAGCTCATAAAAATAAACTAACCTATTAACCCAAGTTGTTAAAACAACTAACCAAGGTGCATCTATAATATACCTTAGTCAATAACCTAAGGTATTTACAATAATATTCTAACATTTTAGGGGGAAATAATGAGAGTGATTAGTATATAGATTTTACATTGAAAATTTATAGTGCAAATTCTTAGAGTCATTCATTACCTATAGAAATGGGTAGGTAGTTAGTTTTCAAGTTTATTTTATTGTTATCTTTTTTTTCACATACTAGCATCAAAAAATTCCAAATGTCAATCATATACAATCCTTATTTTCTTAGAAACATAATATGATTGCATAGAAATATTTATGAAAAACACTATGATATTGTTAAATATTATTTTTCTTAAATTTTTGCATGTTAGTCACAAAGCATCAATGAGATATTATATCACATTAAAAACTTAAAGTTGATAACTAGCCTTTAGTTGCAACTTGTAGGTATTTATTTTAAAATTCTAATTGAATATATGAAGAGGATATTAAAATGTAATATTAATATTATCATACTAATATTTCAAGTTTCATAATATATTTAATAAAAAAAATTCATATCTCCTTTTTCATACAAGTAGATTTTTAAAGAAGAGCTAAGATTAAAATAGTTACCATTTAATAAATAAAACATAAAGGTGGTAATTGTATTTTAGGTTCTAATCCATCTTATTTAGTGAATATGGAGTATTGGACCATCACTACTAAAATAGTAAAATACTTTAATATTAGAATGCTTCACATTATATTAGCAAAAAATAATAATTAATACAAGTGGAAGGTTACAAAGTAAAGTAACAAGACACATTACGATTCAAATTCCATGCCAGAAGAATAAATTAGCTCCAAGACAAAAATTAGTTGGTTAAAGTAAGGCCCACATAACTACAAAAAAAACTAGAGAGCATGTATTTAAGCACCTATAATTGCCCTAGGAAGTAGAGTTAGAGGATTATCCTTAGGAATCACCATCCAACTAGGTGGATCCACTTCAATAATCTCTAAAGTGGTCCAACCATCAAGGGGGTCATCATGAATAGTGATAGGCCATCCATAAGTTAGTTGTGAAGGAAAAAAATGCTATCCAGAGAGCACTATGAAGGACCAACATCAAAATTTCTATGAAAACTACAACCACCCTTTGGGGGAAAGTGAGGAGATAAGTGGCCCCTATTTCTAGACTAACTTCTACTTTGACGCCTTCTGGGAGGAAGAGGTGGCATACCATAGGACAATCCATCAGGTGGTATCTAACTCATGGTGCAAGGGGAACTCCCTTAGTGGTCAAGGATATCCTATAGTGGTAGAGGTCTAAATCCATATTTTTCACTTGAGCTTGAGTCTACATAAAGACCAAAGAAATAACAACCTTTTCATTAATAAAAATAAAATTGCACAGGTCTCATGAATAAATATAACATTATTTATGGATTTTCATAACTAAAAGATAATAATTACCAGAGAAAGGTAATAGAGGTTGGCCAATTAGAATAATCCCCAAAGAGTTCATGTCATTAATAGAAAGGCTTAGGGTGGTAAGGCTAAAATAATGAATAAATCTATTTCTAGGCAAATTAGGATTTCAAATAAAGCTAGTATAGATGTTTAAATGACTCTAAACCCTTAAAATATAAATATAAGGTTGCATAATGTTAAGGTGAAATAGTCTCTCATAAATGTGAAGTCCTTGCTATATAAAACACCATAAAAATGATCCATCTAGGACTTTAGACCAAGCTACTACACATGATCCATATGGGTGAGGAAAGTATTGGGAGAGGAATATAGACCCCAACACCTATTTATTTTTCCTAAAGCTAGGGATAAGGGACTTATCACCTAATAAAATAACCTAGGAGATTAATTATTCAAGTTAGTATTACAGTTCCACATCTAGTCCTTCCCTCAGGCCCTAGGAGGTTGCATGCCAAGACTATGTAACATAACATTAGATAACAACTCTTGAATGTGAAGAATTAAAGGTAAGTATTAATTTTTTAACTCAAACTTAATTTTTTAATTAATGCTAGGGGATCTAATCCCTTGATGTAACTAACTCTTGAATATATTTAATCCATTTATGTAATAAATGTAGAGCTTTAATACCATGTAATTTAACTAAGATAATAGAATAATAGTAAGAAGAGGGGACAGCTACAAATTATGGTCATTAAAAGAAAAACCTATGCAAAAACCATCCCCCAACCACCTCAAGTGGGATTTGACAACTTCAAAAGCCTTCCAAATTATTTTGGCCACAAAAGAGCCAGAGATCTTGATAGGAGAAATAGTAATGAGAAAGGATTAGAAGCAAATATTTTTCCAACCAATTTTACCATAGGTAGAGCCCATGGAGATATAATTCTATAGCATAATTTTCCAAGATTCATTTTTATCAATATCTTAAACAACCCACTTAACACACAAGGCCATACTTTGCTAATAGGTGTCAATGATGCCCATACCAACTTTATCCTGAGGGAGGCAACACATATCCTAGGCCACATGATGAAATAACTTGGAATGATTATAATTGGCCCAAAGTAAATATCTAAATATTTTGGCTAATACTTCATAGGAGGTCTTGGAGGGATCCCAACATGAATAATAGTAGACATGAGTAGTATCCAAGATTTTGGTGAAAACATGAAACTTTCCTACTAGAGATAAAATCTTAGTAATCTAGTATTCAATCTACATTTCAATACTATTGAGGACATACTACCAAATAATAGCTTTAAAACTATCAAAATAAAATAGGATGCCCAAAAAATTAAAATTTTTGCTTGAAAAATCTATTACCAATTATATTTGAGAAGGAAATTAAGCATAGGCATCATGATTTAATGAAAACACTACATTTTCCTCCATTAGAGGCTATAAATATAATCCAGATAGAAAGTGTCAAGGTATTGGATAGATTTATTAAAGGTGGCCTCTTTTTATTCAAGTGTGAGGAAGGTGTCATCCATAAAGTGCCCATTGATGAGCTGGGAGGTGTGGTCGGGTAAAATAATGCCTCGAACAAGCCTTGTAAAAGCTCTAAAATCTAGGAGATAACCCAAAGCTTCAATAAATAAAACATAAAGTGTCATAAAAAGGGGAAAATATTGGTGAATAGATCATTTAATCTCAATCCCATAGATTTTATGACTATTAATAATGAGATAGGTCGAATCATCATGAAGCAAAGTCTAGACAACATAAATGAAGTAGGGGCTAAAGAATATAATGCTTTACTTAAAAAATGAAATTGATTTATTTTCAAAAATAAAATATAAATTAAAAAATTATTTAAAACTTCACTCCACTTTTAATCGATAAGTTAAATTCAAAGCATAAATAAAGACTTGAATTAAAAATATACTTGAAGGCATAGACTTAGTTTTATTAAGACTATTTTATCTTCTTCTTATTCATCATCATCATCATCATCATCATCATTGTCATGATCATCATCATCATCATCACCATCATCATCATCATCATCATCATCATCATCATCATCATCATCATCATCATCATCATCATCATCATCATCATAGGAAAAAGTGGATGCATACATAAAATAGTTTGGGTGGATTTTTAGCATATATATTATTGCAAACTTAACATTGAATAAGAATATAAATTCACATTGAGAAATTAAATGATATAATTTAGATCCAAGGATATATCTTAGTGCATTATATGCCCATTGTAACTTAAATTCAAGCTATTTTTGTTTAAAATTCAAATCAAATAAATTAATTATTAAAAAATTCTAATTATTTTGATCAATTAAAATATGTTTTATTTGAGGAGGTGAATTTATTCAACTTTTTTAATTTATTAGATCAAATGGAGAAAAATAACCTCTATAGAATTTATAAATTTATAGTGTAAAATAAATTAAAAAATGTATTAAACATTAAAATAATAGAAAATATTCCCCTATTAATGGGTCAATATTAATCATGGATAATACAAAGACTCTCATCATAGTTTATTGGTCCCTTCCCCCTATAAGTTTCTTCAAATTTAACTCCAATGGTACAACGTGTAGGAATCTAGGAGCTTTAGGTGTAGGATGTAGTATTAGGGATTGTATTGGTTCCCTTATGTGAAACTCATCTACTAATGTTAAATATGGAACAAACTATGAGATCGAGGCCCAAGTGACAATTTTGGGTAGTTAGTTAGTTCAATAGTATGGCATTAAGCATTTGGTAAAAGAGGACAACTCTAAATTCATTGTAGATGTTATCTGAAACTGCTAGGATAAGGCATGGTGATTGAATAATATCCTTAACATGGCATGGCCCCTTTTTGATGAGATGATGTCATGGTCCATTTATCACTACTTTAGGGATGCTAATAAATAGGTATACATTTTTACCAATTAGGAAATTGAACAATAGGAAAAGGTGGTGATGGATAATGAGAATGGAATATGGTTGGGTCTAAATTTGCTTGATCATTTTTAACCCATCACCTTTTCATCATTTCATCATATGTTGGTGATTTCATATAAATCATTTAAATATATTTCATTTATTAAATTTCATATACTTTGGTGTGTGGAATCATGATGAGATGATTAACATGGTGTTTAATATTAAATTGGATCTAGATTGGATTTATCTAGGGTTAAAGGGGTAGATATGGCCTAAGTTGCAAGGATGATAAGCTATATCTAAATCAAGCCAATTATATGTTAAAACTTAGATACACATATATTAAATTTAGTATGTTGAAATAGGATAAAATAGTAAGTATAACTATGCTATATATGGAAATGACAAAGAAGTATTCTACTTGGATAGTTATGATGCTAATGAAATTCTATAGCTATAACAAGTAGGAAGTAGACTGGAAGACAATTTTGGAAGAGTTGTCATATTCTAGATTTTTTGCCTCTAGATCTACATAAACTCACATTATCATAAGGCAGTTATGTTGATGCTACTTATGAACCTAAATTAGGTGTTCTATATAGAATACCTATTGGAGAAGGATGTGACTACTTGGATGCATTTGGGTTTGTATTCACCTTCCCTTTGGTGTATTAATATATGGATCATAGAATTTCACTCCTCATGAAATGTCAAAACCCTAATTATTCATCTTCATGATGAGATTAGGGGAAAATGGGTTAATGGGCACATGGTGTCAATCTAACCCCAAAGACCAATATTTTAATGAATACTACCTACATATCCAATACTCTAAAGAGGACCTTAGACTGATGTATTTCTCCTCTACATGTTGGCTTATGTGAGAATCATTTAATATGTGTAAAATAAGTACAAAAATGACCTAAATTGTAACTTGGAAAATTAGGCACTTAGGTTGCTCCTTTAGTACTTCAGACATATGTATGTTGTTCCTATGACTGATATGAGATTAGGATAAAATATGAAAGCTTTACTTTATTAAGTGATTTATTTAATGATTTTGATAGTTTGCCTTGGTCTATGATAGATTATAAATGAATTAAGGTATATATTATATTTATATCAATCCCTTTGGAGAAGTAACTCACATTAAATCACTTAGGATAACATTAGGATACATTTCATTTACAAATTAGATGACTTTAGGGTACTGGAAACTTGTGTCAAAGTAGGATACCTTAATTTATGTAGGTGTCTATTTAGGACTATAGTTTATAATGAAAAGGAAATTAGGTATAGAATTAGAAATTGTAGAGGTGGAATATAAGTAGGTTTTAAACATTATTTATCGAGATAAAAGGTATGGGTCATTAACATAAGACTTGGCAGACTAAGAGATAGTCCAAAGGGCATAAGATAGAGTAAATGTGAGACTTTTGAAAGTGGGAAAGGTCCAAAATTGAGAGGAATAACCAAGGTATAAGTTTCTCAGGTGTATAATACTGAGGTTCTATTCAATACATAAATATCATCTACATTCCCCCCTTTAATTTAGTAATGAAAATTATAGTTTAAAAGAAAGGAATGCATACCTGGGTGTGTATCACACACCTTCCCTTTAATTGAGTTCAACTTGATAGTGACTTATCTAAAAAAAGAGAATGTTATAGTACATAATCAATGCATATAATTTTAAATTGAAAGTATTTTAAATGATTAAAATTGAAAGATAAGGTTTATGAGTACACATGTGTATCGATGCAACTACATTTCCTATAGGAAAATTGATTTGAAAGATGTATAATTTTAAAGATTTAAAAATAATATTAGGAAAAATGTATATAAATATGTAAAGTGCATATATCCAAGGAAATAGAGAGAGATATTTGAAGGCACATGCCCCCAACCTTGGAGAAAAGGTGAGTTACCACTCAATAGTTGAGATTAGCTCAATCATGTAACCCAATCATACTTATAAACTAGTGAGAATGAGTGAAAAAAATTAATTAATAATATTAAATTGGTAAGTTTGGATGATACAATAAATTCCAACCTAAAAACTTTCAATATCGAGTGATTTAATCACCTCAACCATACCAAAAGTGAACCAACTACTATAGCAGATTGGTTTAATACAGTCTATAAAAGTACATCCTAGTGGGTGATGATAGTACCTAAGAGTTTTTAAAAATATGAAAATGATTTGTATTTTTAAATATTATGTGCACATTGCATATCATATAAACCTTAGATATGTCTCATGTTGAAACTATGTATAAAAATGGTACCAATGTATAGAA
The DNA here is from genome assembly GCA_037957365.1 of Torreya grandis. NCBI lineage: Eukaryota > Viridiplantae > Streptophyta > Pinopsida > Cupressales > Taxaceae > Torreya > Torreya grandis. Next base: position 2,862,028 of record JARHVA010002025.1, read on the forward strand.
TTATGCCACAATTATGAATTTGAATTATATAATTGTGTGCTTTGGCCAATTAGAAAACTATGAAAGTGTTTATAACATGATTATAAATCATTACCCTACTATATATGGAAAGATATTTAAATTTAAATAGCCACCAATATGGAGGACATGTTTTCAAAACATGCCCCCATTAAATTTGGGTGTGTTAAACCCTGAATAAGTGTGGAGAATATGCTTCAAAATGATTCCCCCAATGAATTTGAAACTATTAAAAATGTGAATAAAATGCATATATGAAATACCCCTAATGATATTCCCCGTATTAAGGTGATGGAAGAAAAAAATCATTAGTTACCTCACCTCAAAAGGATAAGAAACCTGTAAAACTTGTGAATGTAACCATTTAGCATATAGAAAGACATGTCTAGGTAAATGTAGCATTTAATTACATAAAACAATGTGATCACATGAAGGCCTAAGATGCATGATAAATATCATGGAAATGTTTAGATATTAACATTACAGTATAAAAAATAAAATCAAGCACACATAAGAATACTCAAAATGAAGTCAAAAGGTAATGGTCCAAAGAGACCATAAATAAGGGGCATATTCAAATGTTGCAAAATTAAAGGGACATAACTTATTAAAATGTCCACAAAATCAAGGATGAGATATTCAAATGTCCATATAATAGACACTAACATAATCAAATGACAAATAAAACATACATAGGCATGTGAGCCACAAACAAAGGAGCATATTTAAATGCTCAAACAAGAAAGATAATAACAAGATAAGATAAGGAAAGCATAATCAACCAATATAAACATGTCATAGTAGCACATGGACCATATTTTTTATTAAAAAAACATCAAGTGCATAGCATATCAAGTACCATATGAAAGATATAATCATGGATAAAGGCATGTGTAAGTACATATAGGATCTCAAAGTATGATAATGTAAAGTGACCATAGAATGATATAACCTTTAAGTATTGTGATCATGTAGGTGGATGCCCCCAATGTTGATATGACATGAGTTGAGGAAAGGACAAACATTTTATATATGAATAGATCATGTATCTCTATATGATTGTATCACACTCATGTAGAAGAATGACACCCATGTGTATGTAAAAGTAACTGATATGCCATCCATTAACATATAACTAACACATAGATGCCAAGGATCCAATAGAGTAGGTAGGTACCATAAATGTTTTTGGATTTTTAAATGTTATTATTTTTTTTGTATTTTTATAATGTGAAAGGGAAAGGTTATCCTATGAACCCATCCAAAGGGTGATCATAGATATATCCCCACTGTGAACCTAGTGTAATAATATGGTGATGTTGTTGAGGAGAACATATAGGTTTAATATCTATTACTATAGTGTTTTTTATGCTCTATGTATGTAAAATAAGACTTTTTGGTGTTGTATAAATGGTAGGAGTAATAAGAGTAGGGTTCATAGAACCCATCATTGAGTGATTTATGTTTTCTTTGGAATAGTAGTTATAGGAACATGCGTAGGTGGTCTAGATATATAAACATGGTGTATAGTAGATGAGGTTCCTTAGAATCCACTATATGTATCCAATGTAATGGTTTCTCAAGTAATAGTTTCCTAGTAAAGGGGATTGCCTATTGCTTAACCATTTGTGGTGAATTAGCCTTAGTAGGATTAGTAGTTAGTTATCTGGGTATAAGTTTTTCTTATTCAATAAGATGATCATATGGTATTCCATAAACTATAATTATCTGATTAGAATTAATGTATTTAATACACTCATACACTATAAAAGGTACTTCTTAAATTTTATGGATCCAAGGTATTACCAATAACATATAAAATATTCTTGTGGAAGGTATAATTAAAAAAATAGTAACTACATATGCAGGACTGACCTGTAAAGGTAGGTCAATCTTGCCAAGAACATTTTAGGAGGTCCCATAAAATGCTCAACTAATATAGGATAAGGATATAAATCATGATGAGTATAACCCAAATGTGAAATTTATGTTATGATTTAAACATTTTCATTCACACCATTATCAATCATAACACTACATATAGGGTTTTTATCAAGGTATTTTATAATGAATAAAGAATGAAGATCAAAGTCATCATCCTTAATATTACTATCATCAAAATAAATAGGTCTCTAAACCATATGAGGTATATGTCATGTATAAGTAACAATAATCCCATCTAATGTGTTCCCATAATGTGATGGAGTGGGATGTACATTATATTCCATTTTCACTTTTAGTTTCTTCTTAGAATGGTCTTGCAAAGGATTTTTAAATATTTTTTATTTATGATGATCACTAGGTTGTGAACCTAATTATTTGGGAGGATAATCATATACAATATTTTTTTCATCAATTAGGTCCTAGATCTTATGATTTAAGGTAAAACATATTTTCATATAATGTCTTCGTCCTTGGTGATAATCACAATAAGCATTCACATCATATCCTTTGGGTAGGGGTCTATTTATATCAACCTGTATAAGATGAGGGAGAGATACAAGATGACACTCTATTATCCATGGGAGTAATGAAGTGGGAGACTTAGGTAAGCATGTAAATTATCTCTTTGGTGCATTAGATAAGACAAGATGATTACATTGCTATGAAACCATGTTAACCATGGTTTTTTATTCCTTTTTAGGTTCAGGTGGTTTTACCTTATACCTTAGTTTGATTGTACATTTGGTATTAAATGTAGATGCATATGGTATAATTTTTACATACTTGAGATTTCAATGAAATAAGCTTTATTTCATAGTCCTATACAGCATAGCATAAGTCATCAAAAGATTTAAACTTATTGAAAATAATGGACAAGTAAATTTTACTAGAATATGTCTTTCAACTCCTTATTTACTATAAGTTTGGTCATTTTAGATAACATTATCTTGTACCTCAAGACATATTCATTGATAGGTTCATTTTTTACTTGTTTGATTTTGGCAATTTAAGTATAGGAAACCTTTTTAGAAATATAAATGGAAAATTTTGGTAAGAACTAATCTCCAAGAGGTTTGAATGTTTTCATGGATTAGATATGTAAATCATATGACCACCTCAAAATGTAGTCCTTGATGCTTCTTTGGAATAATTTGGTCAAGATTTTATCATTAGAGGCATAATCAAGGCATGTAACATGAAAGGTTTAAAGATGTTATTTAGGATCACCATTACCATCATAAAATGTGAACTTAGGTGAAGCAAAACTAGTTGGCAAAGGGTGAAAATATATATCAATTATAAGAGGGTTATGTAACACACCTTGGGAATCAATGGCATGTGGAGACTTTAAATAATTTATTTTTAATGTTTGTAACCTTGTCCTCCAAGGTCTTTATAACTTGAAGGAGTGTTTGAATTGTGGACCCATTGGGATTTAGATTAGCAATTTGAGTAGTCACCAATGTGGATGTAAACATAGTTTGGGTAGTAATAGGCATTGAAACTAATATTTGAGTTGAAACAATTGGTAATTCCATGATAGATGTAGCAATAGTGTTTTGGTTTTTAGGAAACAATAGTAATGTGCCCCCATTAGAAGTATTAAGTGGTAATGTGTTCAAGGGGAGGTATCTTTTAACTATACCTTTTGAATTTTTTATTTCCAAAATAGTTTTGAATATATCATCAATATCTTCAAGGTTTTGATGAATATGCTTGTGAAATAATGCAATTAATTGCACTTACTCATGGTCTATTTGTTCATGTTCATTGGTTTCATTAGACTCATAATTTTCATTATCATAATCTTATTCCATGATAACCTCATCAATTTTTTTTCATTCTCAACATTGGTATCATCATGATACATAGTATTAAATCCTTCATTAGTTGTAGACATCTTAGATGGTGGGAGGGGAAGATCAATGTGTTCAATAGGCACACCTCCAAATATAGGGTTATGCCTAGGTTAAATGTAAAATAATAAAAGTATGAAATGAAAAAGTATAACATTCTAAAACCCTAGCTCACTGAAAAATCTAAGAATCATTTTTTTTTGCATTCATACGAATAAGGTAGACCAAATGTTTAACCCTAAATCAGATCTATATTTGAGTTATCTAGGGTTAAATAGTTAGAGATAAATTTGAATAGTTAGATGAAATTAGATATATGTTTATTTGAAGGTTAAATAGTTAGATGAAATTTATTTACTTATCCAAAACTTTGAATAGGGCATCAGACTGATGTAGTTCTCCCATACGTGTTGGCTTGTGTGTGAATCATGAAATATGTGAAAAATAAGTACAATAGTGACCTAACTTGTAACTTGGAAAATAAAGATATTTAGCTATCCTTCATTACTCCAAATCCGTTTATGTGTTGTTCCTAAGATTGATATGATAATAGGAAAAAATAGGAAAGATTTGCTTTATTAAGTGTTTATTTTAATTCTTTTGATAGTTTGTATTGGTTTGTGTTAGGTGAGGAATGAATGAGGGTTGAAGATTTGCTTTATTAAGTGTTTATTTTAATTCTTTTGATAGTTTGTATTGGTTTGTGTTAGGTGAGGAATGAATGAGGGTTGATATTGTACTTATATCAATCCATTTGGAGAAGTAACTCATATTAAATCACTTAGGTCAACCATTAGGATATGTTTCATTTGTAGGATGTGTGTAGATTCTCTGGTGGTAGTAGATAAAAGTTTCCAAGGCTTTGGTTTCCCAACTCATGTAGGGGTTTTTGTAATATATGATAGTGTTTTTATCCTAGGTGGGGTGTTTACACAATCTAAGCATATTATGGTATATGGTGAAGGATATCATGCTTGTTTGGGTCTAACCTAAAATCTCTTTTTACCTAGTCTTTAGTTTCTTTATTTTCTACTAGTTATTATTTTGTTGGTTTTTGCTCTATGTGTATTTTATGTTTGTCCCTTGTTATTTTGGTTACACTCCCTTTGGTATTTTTTTGTGGTTGGATATTTCTATGTCTTATCATAAAACCACCTATATTTTGTTTTTTTAATCTTTCATTGTATAGGTGAGGGCCCCTCCCTTAAATATCTATCCAAAAAAATAAAATTACTAGAAAAGATTTTTTGTATAAGTTGAAAAAACTTTATGATTTGATTTTTTAAAAATGAAAAAAACAAAAAATAATAGGATATATAGGAAACAAAATATAAGTATGTATTTGGAAGAGAAGAAGATGAAGGTATTTTGATAAAAGTGCCATCCTTAGAGTTTTCTTCATAGCCTCAGAGGTAGGCACTTTATTTTTATTTATTTATTTATTTATTATCTTTCTCTAAACATTGAAAATTAAAATGTTGTTATAGTGGAATAATTTTAATGTCTAAATATCTATGATATGATATTCCTTTTTTGTTGAGTGAATTTAATATTTTTTTTACATTTAGAATAGAAAACGACTACCTCAAACCCTACACACTCTTAATTTTTTAAATTATCTAGGCATTCAATGCTTCTTTTTTCCAATGACTAGACCAAATAGTAAGAGTTAATATTAATTTTAGTTCCTTTATTAAAATGCCATACTAGATCCTACATAATGACATAATAGTATATGTATAAGTGTGTGTATCTCAAAATTTTAATAAAAATAATAGCCTAGTCAATGATTTCCTATCTCTATGTCATAATTTATAGGATGAACAATGTTTTTTTAGGTGGCTAAGATTATGTTATGTACAATGATATATATTTATAATTATTTTTCTAAGTGGTGTGAAATTTGATAATTTGAGCTACCTAGTATTTGAATGATTCCCAACCTATCAAAAAGCTTGGTTGTACTCCTTCCTCACTCCAACTACCCTTCTAAATATGGTATATACATTATTTACATTTTAATGGGTTAGCTAAAAAATTTCATAATAGTTGGATCAGAAGGCTACATTAGAATAACACCATTAAATAGTGAAAATTTTTGAAACATAAAATCACATTATTTTCCTTATAATCCATAATGTGATTTCTCAAATTTTTATTGCCTACAAAAGGGGACACCTCATCATTTTTTGACAAAAAATTAGATTATAAGTCTATTTTTTTCTAAATTAAGTTAGACAGGAATGAAAAGTCTCCAATCATAATTTGGTAATCTAATTACTTGGAAGATATAAGGAATAAGTAGAGAGTTATTTATTTATTTATTTATTTTTAAGGCAAGATCCAAGCTTGGACACTTTCACAATAATATTTTATTGATAATTAACAAACCAATGGGTTTATTTAATGTTAAATAAATTGACCTTGAGTTTATTAGATGTTAAATAATTTGGTATGCTAGTTTTATCCGTACTAATAATGCGAAGGCTTGATTTCTTTAATATTTTTTAAAAATAAATATAATATATCCAGTATTAAAACAAAAACTTTAAATTATTATAATAAATATTTTATGGGAATAATCAATGGGATGGCTAGTTGTAAATGTTAAAACTTAAATATTAACTAGAAACTAAGAATAAATTTGAGTTCCTACTCTAAATCTCACATAAACCTCCTATTGAATAGTGAAAAAGAAACAAGAAATTTACCTTCATCTATTGAATGAGGACCCTCCTCATTGACATATATTTTGATCATTATTTATAGATTGTGGCCACTCAAAAAATTATATGCAATAATTATAATAACATATACCCTAGATGATTTGATTTTTTGATAGCTTAATTTCTCTATATTTTTGTAAGATATTTTTACGCTCTTGTTATTTAAAAATATGATCCGGAATTAAGTGATTAATGACCAATCTATAGATCTCTTGGATGGATAATGGATGGTTTATGATAAATATAAATTTATTTGGATAATTGATTTTGGAAGGATGTGATTTTATATGTGGGTAAAATACATTCAATGAAGAAGTTTGGAATTAAGGAGTTGGTTGATTTGTTGATTGGGTTGATTGGATTAAATGAGTTTGTTAATGGTTTAAATGAGTTTTATGAGAAGGTTGAATAGGTAAATGAGGTGGTTGAATGAATAAATGAGTTAGTTAGAGTGGGTTGATGAGGTAGATAATTAGTTTATTTATTTATTTTTGTTAGTTTTTTGTGCATGGATTAATTAATATTTAATTAACTTAATTAATAATGATTAACTTAAATAATTTATTTTGGGTGATGTTGGTGTAATTAGATAGGATTATTTGATTAATGCGATAAAATTAAATGAGATGTTTGTATTGTGATTAGGGTGATAATAAGCCATATTTTCAATTATGGAAAAACAAGTTAGGATAAATGAATAATGATGAACGTCAATGATTTTAGATTAGTAATGACACTATGGTGGAAAAATTAGGGTGTCTATATTTTCCCCTCTTTTAAAGAGCATTGTGGCTAATAGAAATAATATCTTTTCAAATAATTAAGAATAATTAGAAAAATAAAAACAAGCTAAAAATAATTCCCCTAGTGGTGTGATGGTTAGGAAGATAGATGAAATCAAATGATTATTTAGTTAGAGAGTATTCCTCTTCAAGAGGATATTATAGGATGAAAGACACATATGGACTCTCAAAATGAGAAAAGGGGATGAAATAAAAGGATCAAGCATTAAAATGAAAGGGTGTGGGGTGAATAAAGATAATGGTTGGGTCTCATGTATAGTATGATGATAATGGATATAGATGCTTTGGTGGGTGTTATGATTAGATGAGAATAACACACTTGATATAATACTTGCATGCTTTTATTTTCCCCACTCAATGATATATGCAAGGGGTTTAGATTGGGGACAATATATCTTGATAAATATGTGAGATTTAATGGGCCCCAAGCATCAATATATGTGAGGGGTTTGGATTGGGAAATATATATCTTGATAAAGATGTCATCTTAGATTTGATTTATTTTTTGGATACACAAGCATAAATCAAGGAGTTAATTTATTGTGTGGATTGATGATGTGATGATGAAGGCTCATATTTATGGATATGATGGATGGATTAAAACTCATGTTTTATTATTTATCATGTACACTTAGTTAGTGACATTGGATGTTAAGTATGGATAAATAGTTAGAATAAATGTATGTTTATAAGTGGGCATGGATGATGTGATGGTGCATGTTGATAATCTTGCATAAATTTTTGAATGTTTTGAGCAACCTAATCTTTTATATAGCATATGATAGGGTGTAACATGAAATGGAAAACCATGATGACATTGTGGTAATATGTAGTAGGACTGAAATAGACACAACAAATAATAAAACACAAAAATAATGAACAACAAAGAAGTTATAACAAGCAAGTAACAAAAACACATAAAAATAAGTTATGTTATATCCTTTATCAAGTTAAAACCCTTATTATTTGGTGATAGATGATACTAATAGGATTGGGAATGATGTATCTTGTTCAATCTATAAGATTTTACTTTAATTAAGTAATGATATATGCAATGGGGTTGGATTGGGAATGATATATCTTTAAAGTTTTAGGATTTGATGTAGGAATGATATATCTCAATGAAGTTGTAATGATTTTTTTAAAAGTGAACAAGGATTTTAACTAGACTAAGGGAAAGATAATTTATTTTTGGTGAATTTTGAACTTGGCTATTGTTTTGGATTTATAGTGTTTTATACTTTTAACATTTTTAAGACTTTTTAAGATTTTGACATTTTAATTTTTTTAAATTTTTGTATGAAGATAAAAGAAAAACTAGTTCTAGCATCGAGAATGGGGATGATAAAAGATTGGATGATTTGAGTGCATTAAGGATGGATATACAAGGACTATGTCATGTAGGAACCATATTACTAATCTTATTCATGCCATGATGATACTATATTACAATATTCTCTATATAAATGTAGGTGTATTGACATTTTAAAAAAAAAATGATTTAGGTTATATTTTTGTCCTTATCAAGATCAAAATGGAAAGAAGGATGGTCATGATAGTATGTCTACAAGGATAATTTTAAAAGTGGTTTAGCTAAAAATATGGTGTGGAATATGTGTGCCTCCATGTTTAGGGTAATTATAGATAATCAAATTTATGCATGACACCATAGGGTGGTTTTCATCATGGTACTTGCCCAAGGTGCCATAAAAATGATTTTCACCTTTGGAAAAAAAATATTTTTATTTTCTCTCTCTCTCTCTCTCTCTCTCTCTCTCTCTCCTCTCTCTCTCTCTCTCTCTCTCTCTCTCTCTCTCTCTCTCTCATCTCTCTCTCTCTCTCTCTCTCTCTCTCTCTCTCTCTCTTTTGACAACATTAGATCCTTTACATGTATAAGAATTTTAGATTCATGAAGTTCATAGTTTCATCAAGATCTTCTCCATCTTATCTCTCTCTCTCTCTCTCTCTCTCTCTCTCTCTCTCTCTCTCTCTCTCTCTCTCTCTCTCTCTCTCTCTCTCTCTCTCTCTCTCTCTCCTCTCTCTCTCTCTCTCTCTCTCTCTCTCTCTCTCTCTCTCTCTCTCTCTCTCTCTCTCTCTCTCTCTCTCGACAACATTAGATCCTTTACATGTATAAGAATTTTAGATTCATGAAGTTCATAGTTTCATCAAGATCTTCTCCATCTTATTTATATAATTTGTACACTCTTGATCCATATTTTTCAATGAGAACATAGGGACCTATCTAGTTAGGTTCAAACTTAACCTCCTTTTCACATTCGTGATTGGCATTATTTTGATTTTCTTTCAGAATAAAGTCACCAATTTAAATTTATTTGGATTTCATGTGCTTATTTTAGTTCATATGAAACTTATTATGATATTCCTACAAGTGTTTTAGAGTATTGAGCCATTTTTAATTTAATATTTATAACTGATGCAAGTACAACTCTTTATTCTTCATCATCAATTAGATATTCCAAGGAGATGCAAAAAAAAGGTAACTTAATATCAATTGGTAACATGGCCTTGGATCTAAAGTCAAGGGAGTAAGGAGTTTCTTGCATGAGTGTGTAGATACTAGTATGGTAAAACCATGAGGATAAATATATTTAAAGGTGTCAGTCTCTTCCAAAACCATTGACAATATGTTTAAGGATTTTAATGAGGTTTTTAATGGATGCCTTAACTTGGACATTACCTTGAGAGTAATAGGGTATGGAATAATTATGATTGATATGAAATTGGTCACAAAGGGTTTTGACATATTTGTTTTTTAAGGACTTATCATTATCATAAATGATGGTAGAGGGGATAAAATAATGACAAATAAGGAGATTGAAGATGATTTTTATTTTTGTTTACCCATTACATATGCTAAAGGAATGGCTTCCACCCATTTGGATAAATATTTGGTAGGTAGATATACACACCATAATTTTGACACTAATATGTCTTTATTCATCCCACATGTCTAACCCATCTCAAATAACTTGTTCTCATCCATAGTTAAACATCCCTACTCATTTGACACTAATTCAACCTAATTATAATGACCCCACCATAAGCGATAATAATCATACTTCAAAATAGCATTATCATGACCATATATCCCACTCTAATTGATTAATTAATTAATTATAATTAACTAATTAATTATAATAATAAAATAAATGCACATTTATTAATTTAAATTAAATAAAAAATGTTAATTATCCTCACCATCTTGTTTGCCATGTCATCATGACTTCAAAATTGGAAAATTGGTGTGCACATACTCAGATAGATAACTTAGTCTTCATTTCATAAAAAATCAATTAAATCCTTGTCAATACTCTTCAATTTATAAAAATAAATTTCAAATGGAAAAATATATAGCTAAATAATTAGGCAATCTTCATCCATTCCAAATTTTCTAATCAAGATAATCAATCTCAATTGTTGATCTCTTCATCCAAGCATATATAAATAAAATAATCACCCTTCATCCAATTATAATTAAATGATTATGAAACTAAGTAATATTGAAATGTTTCTAATATCTTGCATGCATTTTGAGAAACCATGGATGAATTTAATCATGAGCACATCTACGCCAACAAAGAGGGTCTTCATTGGTAGATGGAGGTAATATTGTGTTTTTTTTCTCTTTATTGCTTGATCTGAGGTATAGATAGTTTAGATTAGAAGTTTAATATTCATTTTTTATTTATATTTTATGCTATAATCCTTAGCATTCATTCATTTGGCATGCCCATAGGGAGAAACCTATAATCACTTGATAAGAAACCCGAAGCCAATTTTTAAAAAAACTTGATTGATAAAAAGGATATATATTTTGATTTAATATCTATTATTTTTTTATATTTTTTGTGTTTGTTTGTTTTTAGGCTAGGCATAATTTTCAAAATTTTTGATAAAACTTAGATCGTATTTTTGGAGATATCATCAAAATTTTAACTACTTTGTTTTTTCATAAAAGTGGGATCAATAAATATGATTTATTTTAGTAGTTTTATATTTATTATCTACCTAATATTTTGTGGGCATGTTTTATAAAATTTTATTCATGATTTATATATTTTTTTCTCATCACCCTAACCCTCTAGTGTAACATGAATCACTTATAAAATATTATCCAATCAGAATTACTAACATTATATTTTTGAATCCCCACCTATCAGAGGCTAAAAAACAAAAAATCTAAATCACATAATAAATAATTTAAGGATAATTTAATTGTTTTTTATTATGTATTATTTAATTTTTGTGTGTACACATGCATGTGCATGTGCATATTTTGAGTTCATGTATGCTCTTATCTTACACTAAAAGGGGATCTTGAGGATAAAAATGACTCTACTTTTTGTTTATACTATCCCTAATATTGGTTTGTGTATGCTCTTATCTCACTCCACAAGGTGAGATTTGGAATCATAAAAAACTTGT